>JASEVX010000014.1:42784924-42946308 GCA_031761405.1 Serripes groenlandicus
GAGAGAGAGAGAGAGACAGAGAGAGAGACAGAGAGAGACAGAAGAGAGAGAGAGACAGAGAGAGAGAGACAGACAGACAGAGAGAGACAGAGACAGAGATAGACACAGAGAGACAGAGAGAGAGAGAGAGAGAGAGAGAGAGAGAGAGAGAGAGAGATGAGAGAAGAGAGAGAGAAAGATAGAGAGAGAGAGAGAGAGAGAGAAGAGAGAGAGAGAGAGAGAGAGAGAGGAGAGAGAGAGAGAGAGAGATGAGAGAGAGAGAGAGAAGACGAGAGAGAGAGAGAGAGATGAGAGAGAAGAGAGAGAGAGAGAGAGAGAGAGAGCCCGCGCGCATATCAATGTATGTTCATATGATATACATATAGTGGTTTTTTTTTTTAATTACTTAGAATAATTTTACATGAACTTGCAATGATTAATTTGCTATTTGTTTTTATTTTATAATTCAAAATATGATTAATCCAAAATACGTCTATATAATATGTAACGGAATGTTGTAGAAGGTCGTTACAAGTCTTGTTTTTCATTATTTCATAGGAAATAAGCAGTTTAAAAAAACGTCCGCTCCGTGTTTTCCCGTTTAAAAATACCGTGGAATTTCCTCTTGCTCATGTTTTGAATTTGTGGATTCAATTCGGCATTCTCTAGCACTAATCGACTCATTACATTCATGTATGCGTGAGTGTAAGGAACGACAACTCTGGGAAGGAGATTGTCAATTCGGTTGTAGTTGATAACGTGATAAATATACAGCGACTATTTATAGATTTACTGGGTTACTAACCCAGTAGATTTTACAATGCAAAATAACGAAAAATCTCGCGCAATATTAATAGTGTGCATATATTGTAGTACATCAGTCAGCAAATCTCAATGCCTTACATGCAAAAACATCAAGGTAATAGCAATTTTTAACAATTTTCTTTTTTTTTTCTCATATGGGATTCAGTCCCTTATAACATGCAATATTATGTAAATTTGCTATTTTATAAGCAATAACCCTGTAAGACGTCCAAAGAGAAAGCAGTCCTACTGTGTATATGTGTAATGAAAGAATAGTTACGGTATCGCAGGTACTGGGGGAAATTGGCGGTAAAAACAGGGCGCATTCTCATTAGTGGCTAAGATAGGTAATTTTTCTTCGTTCCTTTTATCTGTTTGTCAGTTTGTCGATACAACTAGGAAATGTAAAGTCAATCTTCAAATTAGGGATCAGTTAACTGCAGCACACATAAAGAGTTATAACCATATATGTCAAGAAATTTATTTTACATGTGGAGCGCTTCTATCTATTTTCTGTCTTAATGTATTTGCATTTTGCGTAAGATTGAAGACTTAACGTCCATTCAATATGTAAATAGATCCTAGGTGCAATCTATTAACAAATACATTAAGAAATGTAGCTTTATTATTTTTTTTGTCAATATAGTCCCGTTTCTGAGATTCAATTAGATCCAAAATTGCTAGATGGGGTTCATATGGGATAACAAGAACCATAACTCTAGAATGCTTTCGATTATCTGTCATTTATCAGCATGATTCCAATATGCAGTGTGGATAATTAGTGTCCACTGAAGTGGAAATATTATACTTAAGGGTAGATGTTTCCTTCATAGTTTTCTTTTTGTTATAAGAGAAAAGCTTCAACATTTTGGTCAGTGTGAGCCTAAAAAGTTGAAAACGTTGTGGGCAAAAGGAAATATTACTTATTTTGAGCAATTTCTGTTTTTGCTTAATGCTTTCATAAGTCATCTGCTGCAGAGTCATCAGAGAGCGCCTGTTTTGTTTTTGGGAAAGGTTTATGCAAATATTGTCGCTCGATTTATTTTTCTGATAGAATCTTGCAACTACAAACAGAGGATGAGTGATCACAATAGCTCACCCCGAACTTCGTGCGCTAAAACGTGGAAAACCTTGTGGCTAAAGGAGTAATTTCTTGTTTTGAATAATTTCTGCTTTTGCTACAATGCCTTTAAAAGTCATCTGCTGCAGAGGCGTCAGAAAGTGCCTGTATGTGGGAAAGCTCTATGCAGATTGTATCTATCGATTATTTTTCTGATAGAAAGTCTGATAGAACTTGCAACTGCATGATTAATAAATGCTTTATTCCTTTCATGGGAATATAACATAGGAGAGTTGAAATTTGCTGATAGATTGTAATTGTTAAATGTACTTTACCGTTTAATGAGCAATTTCTCCTTTTGTCACACTGTTTTCATACTGTTGTATGTGGGAAATAAAAATCTTGTATAGGTCAAATTACGCTAAATACATCCGCGGGGCCCTTTGATCTACAGCCAAGTAGTGCGTAAACAAAACTTTGTTTGCCTAGAAATGGTTGTACATCTGGCCCAGACTGCATTGGATATGTGACAATGGGTGTAAATTCTTTGTAAATATGTGGAGGATGAACTGGAACTGTTTGATTTGATCATTTTAGGTATTTTGACTTTGTGTGAAAGTGAAAGTAGAGTATGGGTAAATCCATTTTAAGCCTAGCTGGATTGTGGTAAAAAGGACGGTCCCTATCTTCACAGAGCGAGTTATTTCTTGCATAATACATGACCCCACATTTTCTATGGATTATTTTAAAGGTAAGAAGTATCTCTTTTCAATGATATATGGTGTTCTACCTGGGAAACGCTTAGAAAGTGTGACAAACGAGGGTTGAAGCTGGTTGATTTACATGTAAACAAAGAAGGAATTTATTTGGTGTATTGTGACCTAAAGCACTTCCGGGTCAATTATGAAAGGTCACTTTTGTATCGTCTGCAGTAATGGATACCTTCTGGGATACAGTACGAGACCGACTACACTCACACTGCCTAGCAAATGTAGAAACTGGTTGCCTGGAGTGGACAGCGGGGCTCATGTGGGCATTCAGCTATTAGGTACGGCAGAATGCGTGTTAAATTCCCACATGAGCCCCAATCAAAGATGTTTTATGAGCACAGGTTGGCTTAAATGCTTCAGTTGAGGACCATATTGGGTTCGGACCAATCCATTAGCCACCTGTGCAATAACTCTTTATGCTGTTTTTCTGGACATTGGAGCGTTGAGCCGTCGTTGATTAATTGTCAGAGAAAGACATGCCACTCTCAGGGTAGATGTTTGGGATGTCATTTTAACCATGAAAATAACTACCCTGACTGTGTCATACTGACCTAGATGAAAGGTAAACAAAGCTGAAGTGTTCTTATGTATAGCACTATCTTTTGACCTATGGATAAATAAATATGACCAAACATGGTTATTAAACAGTCATATACTACAAATATAGCTTTAAAATGTGGAAAATGTGGGGTTGGTTGGTAATTGTTTAAGTATGACCATGCATGACATTGAATCTTTGTTCAATATTTTCCTGTAGTGCACCTTTTCGTGTAAATTATATTTTCGCAAACGTCCCGCATACCTACATGTTTTATGTTTAGATCTGTATTGTTTACTTTTGGACAAGTTAATAGATCTTTGTGTACTAACCAGCTGCTTCACTACAGAAGAACCCCTGGTTATATTTGCATGAAGGTTACTGCATTTTGTGAGGACAGAATTAGCCTTTGTTCAACTTATGAATTTGGCCATGAATGCGACCCCGAAAATTACGCGCGAATGTGGTCGCTTTGGGGACCACTGCTTGATAGGACCTGTTTACGGCCTCACATTTTTGGGTCGATGTTAAAAACCTAGTTTTCCCCAAGTTCTCAGTACCTAAGAATAAATTAATGCACCTTGTCAGTATTTCTTCATCAAGTTTCGATATTCTAAGTCTCACGTTTTGTGGCAGGAAGTATTTTACTTGAGACTTATGACCGGTACAAACGAAACTTTGCTTAGCACATGTAGAACCGCAGTAACCTTTAAAACATAAGACTATTGTTTCAATGATTTTTGGCATTTTTAATGTTATTTTACACATATCACCATTGTAATATCTATGTGCAGATATCAGCTCACCCAAACACCTTGCTTTTACTGAGAGTGCAAACCTATTTTTCAAGTTTGACTTGTTACATGGAAACATTGTCTTAGTGAATGGGGCTTTATAAACCTGTCTCTTCATAGAGTTAGCAAGATGTCTCAAGTCTTTTAAGCTAATAACAGTGTTCTCCTGACATTTATTTACACCTTTATGACCTTTACTGTCACCGTCACCAGTAAAATGCGTTATTTTTAAATCCTGATATATTTGGCGCACAGCCTTTTCATTCCATTGGTCTTCCTGCCCAATCGGTGTTTCGCCCGTTATGTTTGCCGAGCAATAGCCTGCATGATTAGGGCAGGACACTTTTTTCCCTTTGTTTCGCAACCGTGATGCCCTTACACATAATTTACTTGCTATGTGAACCCCAATTATTTTCTTTTCAAGAGTATTGTTCTCGCATAGAGTGGTTGTAGCCATAGTACCGGCTTGAAACGGTGTCGATTCGCTATTGAAAAGAGGGTTATTGTAACATGTATCTCCCTCTATCCTCACTGACCTAGGGTCTTTCTGACCAATAGTTTTTATTATCAGCCTTTAGAGTTTGCCTTATGTTCTTAATACTCTAATTATTCAATTTGATAAATGCCTGTGCCACAGAATTTGCAGTTTTTTGCATACCTGATAAAGTTGGTGCAATTATGTTAGTGCAGTTCAGTATGCGTGTTGCACAATGGTTACTGATTGGTGTTGAGAATAGATCTATTTGAAAGCCAACATTGGCTTTTGCTATTTGTCTACCTCTTTTCTTATGGATCCTTTCAACCTCTTCATATAAATAATAGTATATACCAATATATGTACATTTTTCACATTTAAGCCGTTCGCGCCAGACTAGACCCCACTTTTGGGAACTGGCACTGTCAAAAACCAGAATACCATTACAATTTATGTTCAACTGTGCATGTATCTTTATTTCAGAGTTAAACACCAGTTGCACATTAGCAGGACAGTACAGTTTATTTGTGTACGAGTTGGGGTGATATGTATTGTTGCGGGCAACACCAAACTCATCGATAATACCAACCACTTTCCCAGATGGCCGCAAGGGACGTACATTTGTTTCCGAACCATCAACATCAATAAAGGTGAATATACCCAAATGTCTATTTACACGTGCCTCAAAGGCATCTTGAGTACATCTCACATACTTTGTTTGTACCTTTTCTACACTAAAACCATGTTTTTGACCCCTATTTACACCTGGCACATCTTTTTGAAAGCCAATTGACTTGCAGTGCCTTTTACGGGCCATCTTTAACTCAATTTCCCCATCAATTACAATACAAAAGCAATAGAACACAACTAATATAATAAAAATGTGTTAGGAAGTTATTTTATTGGAACCTACTTCCTAATACAGCCCTCTTCAACCCCAGCTAGTCCCTTACTAATGGGTTAATATTTATGACATATACATGCCACAAATGTGCTAAATTTCACACATCAATGCAGTCACCAGTAAAGGTGTCAAAAAACCTTAATAATGCACCTGGCTGGCCAGTATGGTATTAAATTGTTTGAAATATATAAATGCTTGTTTCTTAACAAAATGTTTGTAGAAAAACATCAAAAAGCATTTAGAACAGGATTTTGCTGGAAAAAAATCCTAGCAAATTTTACATTTTTCTCCCTAAAAATTGATGTTTTCAAGCTATTTAGACTTCTCTGTTAGTGTTGCATGGTCCAAATCATGCATAAATATGAAGTTTGTTTATGTCTTTAAACAATGGACACAGTTTAAACTTAATATATAACGCGTTTCTTATTTTTTTTGTCTAAGACCTATATGATGCGCGATATCCCAAAACTGGCCAGACTCAAGCCGCAAAACCGAGGTTTCTGCCGGTATAGAAAAATTGAAATTTCTTTGAAAATAATTGCCTTACTGTCCTAACTTTGGCTTTTTTGCTTTCAATATAGATAACACTTTGAAAATAATGGCAAGAAACTCCTCCTCGGTGGCAAAACAAATTGTCTTATAGGTCAAATTAAGCTAAATACATCCGCGGGGCCCTTTGATCTACAGCCAAGTAGTGCGTAAACAAAACATACTTAATTATGTTAATTGAGAATAAATGTAAATTGTTGTGCAAGCCAACTTTGTGACAGCATTATTTCTATCCATTTCTGGTATGACTTTGTACTGGCAGTCAATTGATGTCTAATGATTCATCTAGTCCTTGAATGATTACTAAAGAACTAATGTATTTAGGCTCACCATATGTAATATATACATATAAGCCGTCTGCGAGAAAACCAACAATGCGTAAAGTAGTGTAATAGATCAGCCTAATCATTTAGCACAGGTAATTCGGACAGACACTTTTAGCCTTCTGTTGATTTTCTGCTTCATGAATATTTACGCTTTACCTCTATCCCCCTGATACTGAATGTGTCGGTCATGAATGTGTCGGCTGATCTGGATCGATACATTACGCAGTGTCCATAATTTTGGTTTTCTCGTGGAACGGCTCATATTTTATTTAGTATCCGAGTTCACAAACCTTGGATATAGGTGTATAATTAAATGCCTTAAACATGTATGTGTACTGCTGTTATTTAAAGGGACACCTTTTGACACATTGTTTTCAATAATGATTAATCAATACTTTCATTTATAACGATTTTCCCTATCTATGTTCAGATATGCATGTGTTCAACGACGTCTGATCTAGATCATTGTTCGATCATATATCATGAAAGTATAATGTGATGTATTCAGGTTATTGGCAAATGCAACGCTTCTGCAGCAGCCGAATTTGAAAACGTGTGTATAAGCAAACACATATTGAAAGTCTCTATACATTAAGATACAATTATTGATTAGAGTAAAAACCATGTTGGCAAAAGTCGAAATGGCTTATTATGAGTAATTTCTCCTATTTTCGTAATGTTTTAATGATTAAGAAGTGACGAACGTAGGAGACCCGTAGTCTAGATGTATTAAAAACTAACCTTATATAAATCGTCGCCGGAATCTTTCTTTTATTTTAAAAAAAACACCTCTTCAATCCGAAGACACTCTACACTAGTCCAGGTTTCTGTACTCGGAGTGCGATTTTATATTCTGACTTTTAATATTTAGACCATCTCTATACCAGACAAAGAAAGTGAAAGTAGAATTCTTTGTATTCCATTTTCACTTTCATTCCTCGAAAATCTAGCAGCATCGTGTCTTTAACCGAAATTCTGCGATTGGGACTGTTAATTTGGGATTTTCCAGCGGAAATGTTTTATGCGTGATGTCATGATCTTGCGCTAGTGCAGTAACGAGCGGAATCATAAAGCTATTTTATTTAAATGAAACTGTTAAGGTATTGTTGTATCATATTAGTGGCTTGATCTCTTTGTCTCCCCCTCTCTCTGTCTCTGTCTCTGTCTCTGTCTCTGTCTCTGTCTCTGTCTGTCTCTCTCTGTCTCTGTCTCTCTCTCTCTGTCTCTCTCTGTCTGTCTGTCTGTCTGTCTCTCCTTTCTCTCTCTCTGTGTGTCTCTCTCTCTGTCTCTCTGTCTGTCTGTCTCTCTTTCTCTATCCCTCTCTCTCTCTCTCTCATTTTCGTTCTTTATATCTCTCTCTTTTTCTCGTTCTCTTTCATAATCTATTTCTTTGTCTCTTCTTGTTTTTCTGTCTGCCTTTCTGTATACAACTCTCTCTCTCTCTCTCTCTCTCTCTCTCTCTCTCTCTCTCTTCTCTCTCTCTCTCTCTCTCTCTCTCTCTCTATCTCTCTCTCACTCTGTCTGTCTGTCTTTCTTTCTCACTTTTATTTTTCTCTACCCCCTTCTATATTTCTTTAACTCTCTACATTCTCTCTCGCTCTTTCTCTCTCTCTGTCTCTGTCTGTCTCTCTCTTTCTGTCTGTCTGTCTGTCTGTCTCTCTGTCTCTCTCTTTCTGTCTGTCTGTCTGTCTCTCACTTCATCACGCTTTCTATCTCACGCTCTCTCTTTATCTCTCGTTGTCTCTCTCTCTCCTTCTCTCTCTCTTCCTCTCTCTCTCCCTATCTCCCTCGTTCTCTCCCTTTACCCCTTTCTGTATATCTGTCTTTTTAGTCTTACACCTAATTGTTTATCTGTCTGCTTTTGTATGCAACAGTTTCGCTCTTTCCCTGTCTCTTACTCCAAACCTCCCTTACCCTTGCTTTATCTCTCTATTTCCTCATTGTCTTTTACTTTCCCCTTTCTATATTTCTTTCACTCTCTACATTCACCCTCTTCCCTCTCGCTCTGTCTATGTCTCTATATCTTCTTATCTCCCTATCTCTCTCACTCTCTCTCTCTATCGTTCTCTCTCTCGTTCTCGCTCTTTCTCTCTCTCTCTCTCTTTTTTTTCTCACTCTCTCTTTTTTTTTCTCTCTCTCTCTCTCTCGTTCTCTCTCGCTCTCTCTTTCTCTCTCTCTCTCTCTGTCTCTCTCTCTCTCTCTCTCTCTCTCTCTCTCTGTCTCTCTGTCTCTCTCTCTCTCTCTGTCTCTCTCTGTCTCTCTCTCTCTCTCTCTTTCTGTATATCTGTCTTGTTTGTCTGTCTGCTTTTCTGTATCCAAAATGTCTCCATCTCTGTCTCTTGTTTCAAACCACCCTTACCCTTGCTTTATTCATATCTATCTCTCTATGCATCTCTCTATGCATCTCTATTTTTCTCACTCTTTTTTTTCTCTCCCCCTTCAGGCCTTCCCTATTCTTTCACTCTTTGCCTTTCTCACTCTCTACATTCCCTCTCCTACTTGCTCTCTTTCTCTCTGTCTCTATCTCTGTCTCTATCATTCTCTCTATCTAACTCTCTCTATCTCTCTCTCCATCTCTCTCTCCCTCTCTCTTTCTCTCACTCTCTCTCTCTCTCTCTCCTTTCTCTCTCTCCCTCTCGGTCTCTCTCTCCCTCTCGCTGTCTCTATTTCTCTCTCGCTCTCTCTCTCTTTCTCTCCCCCTTTCTTTCTCTCTTTCTCTCTATCTCACTCCCTCGCTCTCTCTCTCTATCTCTGTCTCTATCTCTGTCTCTGTCGCTCTCTATCTCTTCATCTCTTCTTCTCTCGCCCTCTCTCTCTCTCCCTCTCTCCCTCTCCCTCTCTCTCTCGGTCTCTCTCTCTCTCTCTCTCTCTTTCTTTATCTCTTTATGTATGTTTCACTCATTTTACGCCTTTTTGACTATCTGTCTTTCTGTATGCAACTTTCTTTCTTTTTCACTCTCTACATTCCCTCTCCTACTCGCTCACTTTCTCTCTGTCTCTATCTCTGTCTTTATAATTCTCTCTCTATCTCTCTCTCTCTCTCTATCTCTCTCTCTCTCTCTCCATCTTTCTCTTCCTCTCTCTTTCTCCCCCTCTCTCTCTCTCTCTCTCTCTCCCTATCTCTCTCCCTCTCTCTCTCTCTCGGTCTCTCTCTCCCCCTCTCTCTCTATTTCTATCTCCCTCTCTCTCTCTCTCTCTTTCTCTCCCCCTCTCTCTCTCCCTCTCTCTCTCTCCATCCCTCTCTCTCTCGGTCTCTCTCTCTTTCTCTCTATCTCACTCCTTCGCTATCTCTGTCTCTATCTCTGTCCCTGTCGCTCTCTATCTCTTCTTCTCTCTCTGTCTCTCCCCCCCCCTCTCTCTCTCTCTCTCTCTCTCTCTCTCTCTCGCTCTCGCTCTCTCTCTCTCTCTCGCTCTCTCTCTCTCTCTCTTTCTATATCTCTTTCTGTATGTTTCACTCATTTTACGCCTCTTTGACTATCTGTCTTTCTGTATGCAACTTTCTTTTTTTTTTCTCCGTCTAACTGGTTCTTTCCTCCCCTTTGTTTCTTGATCCAAACCTCCTTCTCGTTTTCTCTCTTTTTGTCGTCGGAATTCATCCCAACTCGGTTACTTAAAGCTATTGATAGAACTATTCAGGCCCTCATTGTTCTTGTTTTGTTGTATATGGCCGCTTTCAGACATCGATTGGTAACACTATGTTTTATATGCCGCTTTCAGACATCGATTGGTAACATTATGTTTTATATGGCCGCTGTCACAGACATCGATTGGTAACATTATGTTTTATATGGCCGCTGTCACAGACATCGATTGGTAAAATTATGTTTTATATGGCCGCTGTCACAGACATCGATTGGTAACATTATGTTTTATATGGCCGCTTTTAGACATCGATTGGTAACATTATGTTTTATATGGCCGCTGTCACAGACATCGATTGGTAACATTATGTTTTATATGGCCGCTTTTAGACATCGATTGGTAATATTATGTTTTATATGGCCGCTGTCACAGACATCGATTGGTAACATTATGTTTTATATGGCCGCTTTTAGACCTCGATTGGTAACATTATGTTTTATATGGCCGCTTTCAGACATCGATTGGTAACATTATGTTTTATATGGCCGCTTTTAGACATCGATTGGTAACATTATGTTTTATATGGCCGCGGTCACAGACATCGATTGGTAACATTATGTTTTATATGGCCGCTTTTAGACCTCGATTGGTAACATTATGTTTTATATGGCCGCTTTTAGACATCGATTGGTAACATTATGTTTTATATGGCCGCGGTCACAGACATCGATTGGTAACATTATGTTTTACATGGCCGCTTTCAGACATCGATTGGTAAAATTATGTTTTATGTTGCCGCTGTCACAGACATCGATTGGTAACATTATGTTTTATATGGCCGCTGAGAGAGAGAGAGAGAGAGAGAGAGAGAGAGAGAGAGAGATGAGAGAGAGAGAGAGAGAGAGAGAGATGAGAGAGAGAGCGAGAGCGAGAGAGAGAGATAGAGAGAGAGAGAGAGAGAGAGAGAGAGAGAGATACATAGCGAGATAGAGAAGGGGGGCGTTGGAGCAAAAGACATATAGAGTGGAAGAGCAAGAGACAAACAGAGCATGAGAGAGAAAGTTGCATACATAAAGACAAACAGAGCATGAGAGAGAAAGTTGCATACATAAAGACAGACAGACAGTCAGACAAAGAGGCGTAACGGGAGAAAGACAGACACACAATACCTTTACAGTTAAAGATCTTTTATCTGGTAACAGTCAGAATATAAAACCGCATTCCGAGTACAGAAACCTGCACCATCCGGAACTCCTCGCGTAGTTCCGTAATCCTTTTTTATTGGTGAAGCATTCATCACCGAGGTATTCCGAATGAAACCTGGACTTGTGTAGAGTGTCTTCGGATTGAAGAGGTGGAGATTAAAGCAAATATAGGAAAGATTCCTTCAACGATTAATATAAGGTTAGCTTTTAATACATCTAGACTACGGGTTTTCTACTTTCGTCACTTCGTGATCATTAAAATAAACTACATTGTCAAGTACTAAATGAAGTTTTAGAACGCAGAAAAATAGTTCAACTTCTCAACTGACTGCTAATACAATAACCTATCGGTGAAAAGGACGAAGATAATGACTTCAGGAGCTAAGGTCAATCACGATGTAGGAAGGCTCTTCAATACTTACACCTTTAAGTATTCCCATTCTTTCGAACATGCAGACGAACGGAATTGTAAAATATTGTGAAAATAGGAGAAATTACTCATAATGAGCTATATCAACTATTGTCACCATGTGTTTAACTCTAATCAATAGTGCTATCATTATTTAATATGTGTTGCCTAAACGTTATCAGCTGCTGCAGAAGCCATAAATCACAAGGATGTGCTCCTCTAAAAATATACATGACCCTATGCATAAATATCAACTATACTTTACTTTTGAATGTGCTTTATTGATATTGAACTTTGAATTTGTAGTTCAACTTCAGTTAACCCTTCCCCACATACAGTAAATCTTCAGCAATGGACTTAAACACATCTCAGAAAATATCTCTAAACAAACGAAAGTATTATTATTAAATAGAGTTGAAAGATGATGGCAAAATGAGTAATTTCTACTTTTGCCACAATGTTTTCAAGAGTTTCTACTGCAAAAGCCGTCAGAATGCGTTAAATGTGGGAAAGAGTTGATATACTAGTAAGTTAACAGGATGCAGTCTCTCCAAGCTCATATACATTTTCGAATACACTGGCGTTTTTTGACGACTCTGCTGCAGATGACTTTTGAAAGCATTGAGGCAAAAACACAGAAATTACTCAAAATAAGTAATATTTTCTTTTGCCACAATGTTGTAACTCAACTGTAAAGTTTAAATATTTCAAATATAATATAATGATGGACAAAAGCGACCCTTAAGAAAAGTATTCCCAGTTCAGTGGACACTATACTTTATGCGTTTGCTACAATGTTTCTCAACTCTTTTCAATAGTTAGACTTTTATTTACAAGCAGACTTGTTGGAGTCACAGCACTGTTACCGTTTACAAACAAGACTGTCATTGAGGTCAAACATAATTCAGATTGTGTTTCACTTATTGGAACTCTTTTGAGTCATTGATGCAAGCATATGGATTTTGCGATATAAGGTCGAACTAATAAAATCATTGTAAAGCAGATGGCAATCAATCAAAACCCCGACTTTTGCGGCTTTATACAAATAATGGATACGGTTGCCTTAAAATGACTTTTCGAAACGCATGCTAGCAATGGGAACCCAAAAAACTTCAAATGTTAGAGCTATGTAATTTGGTACTTGTATGTAGAATCACCTAGTGGTTCTGTTATAGATATTGTTCAAATTATGTCTGTGGGGTCAATAATGGCTCCTCAGGGGTACAATATTTTTTGCATAGGAAATTGCACATGTATATAATTGAGCCGTTCCACGAGAAAACAATCATTATGGACTCTGCGTAATGTATCGACCCAGATCAGCATGTGCAGTGCAGGCCGACACATTCCTTCTTAGGGAGCTAGAGATATAGAGTAATGATTTCTGAGACAGGAAATCAACAGGAGGCGAAAAGTGTCTGTCCGGGTTAGAATGTGCGGCATGATTTTGCTGATCCGGGTCGATATTTTACGCAGTTCCAAACTGTTGGTTTTCTCGTGGAACGGCTAAAATATATGCTTATTAAGGTCATCATACAAACCTGGGTCACACAATGAAGAAAAATATGAGGCTTAGTAAGTCAGTACTTCATAATATTTCTACATAGATGTATGTGACTTATATTGAATCCACAGTCACATCATACTAAATACTTTATGATGTTCCCTGTTTGGCACTCAATATTTTGGGTAAGCATTATGACTGACTCACTGGTGTGAAACTAAATGCACTAGTAGAACGGGTAACTTGCCAAGAAAAATGCAGTGACGTAGAACACCAAACACAAAACATACAAACTAAGACTTCAACTGAAAATATGTTAAATTAGGTGACCGATATAAGGCCATCATCGTCCTCTTGTTTTTATTTAGCGGATCACTGAAAGTTTATGTCATGGACTGCGATGAAGAACTGAGTTTAATTTGCATCAGAAGAGCATATCATTGATGTGCAATCACAAGATGTTCCAATTGACATTGAAGTCATAATAGAAACCTCAGTGATGTTGGACCTAGACCAGACCCCTATACATGCCCTACCTGAGGGAAAAGACCATCATTTATTTGTGTCCTATAGCTCTGAGGATGCTGAAAGAGTCTGGCCAATTGTTGAAGATATTGAAAACTGTTATAACATGAAATGCATCTACGCAGATAGAGACTTCCAGCCAGGTATGGATATAACGCAGAACATACGAGATAGTTTTCAGAGGTCATGGAAAGTGCTCCTCATGTTATCACCAAACTTTACACGCAGTGGATGGTGTAAGTATGAGAGAGAGATTGCGTTCGTCACGTCCATGGAGTCGGGTCTTAACTGTATTGTACCAGTGATGTTAGAGGAATGCGAAGTACCGCCCACTTAGTCATTGTGTACAGACATTTCTGACACATCTTCAACGGGTGACTTTTGATAACATTGTGGTAAAAGGTAAAAATGCTCCTAATGAACAATTTCTTCTTTGGCCACAACCTTTACAACTCTATCCAATAAACGTGTTCAATAGATGTTTGCCATATGTTTAACCAAAGCTTTTTAAAAGTTGTCTTCTGCACATTAATTGTATGTGGGACGGGGTTAAACAAATTGTGTGAACAGGAGAAATTTGCGTATCAAACATCAAATTGTCCTCGTACCACAGTGTCTTCAGCAACAGACTTACATGCGTCATTAACCCGTACAACCCGTTCCCTCATACGACAAAAAATAGAAAATCTCTATAATTGAATGGATAACCTATGACTAAAAGTTGGAAACATTATGGCAAAAGGAGAAATTACTCGTTTTGAGCAATTTCTTCTTTGGTCACTATGTTTTCCAAAAGCTGTCTGCTGCAGAGGCGTCAGAAAGCGTCTTTATGAAGAAAAGGGTTGAAAAGGTCTTCTGCAACAGACTTAAATGCGTCGTAATCTGTCTGTATGATTGCTAGGGTTAACGGAAGCTTTCATGTTAAGGCAACTGATTATTTGTTTATTGTTTACTTTCAGAACTTGTCTCGGGTGAGTCGCCATTTGACAGCTCTAAAAGATGTAAGTTGCATAATGTTGTAAACTTTTCGGGAAATGTTTAAGTTACAGGACTGGGGGGAATGCCTTAAATCTCAAACATTTTCTTCTCTGAATCTGATTCCAAAATTAGGAGACCCTCTAAAATAATTCAACCAATCTTGATAAGTTGAAAAATATGAGGCCGGGCATCATTAAAGGAGCACATTGACAAAACTTTAAAATTTCATTCAAATATTAGTACTTGACTGATTTAAAAAAAAATAGCAGATATGTTACTTCGGTGACCCACGGCCATTTTTTTAAAATGGTTGAAAACATTGCTTCTAGGTGGCATCAGAAAAGGGGTAATATTAATTGATATTAATATTAATCTCCTAAACCACCGAACCAATAGAAACCAAAGTTCACAGCAATGTTCCTTTGGTGGTCCTTTTTCAAAAGTATCGAAAGTTTAATACCTTATACAATTGTTCTTTACTTATAAGTTTGTTCATTTACAGTGTCCAATCCTTGTAGTTTCATTCCCCACTCTTGGGACTTTTCTCAAATATTAGCAGTTACACATTTGATACGATACAATTTCACCAATCACCCTGTTCGATACAAGGCCATCTTTACTCTCTTGTTCTTGTTGTCTTGATATTTAGAAAGTAGGAAAGAAGTTAAAACACGTTACCTGCTGGATTAAAGCATGTCATTTGACACAGAGCTCGGGAATAGAGTAAATAAGCATTCAAAATTAGTATGCCCGAATTTAACTCTCTATATATACTTCCTGTGAAATAAAAAATTGCGTAGAAAATGTCCTGATTGCAATATATATCCATTCTAAAGTATATTTTCTAATACAACGAGCTGAATTTATTTCTTGAAATTTAATACATCAACTGGATATATGTGGCCTTTGAACTTAACGTAAGAATAATGTGAATTTTCAGGCACTTCTTCCGGTGCTAAACAAGATGGCGTCTAACAATGGATGGGTTTCAATATATATTTCCTTAAAAGTGCTAACTTCTGACAGTATCTGTTGGTTTCATAAAATTGGAAATTGGTAATTCTACTATTATTTAAATGCAGATGCATTATGAAAGTATTTGCAGCAGAAAAATCTGAATAGGAGAAATTGCTCAGTATGATGTTTTCTACCCTATCACTTATATTGCTTTCATTTATTAACCCTTTCGCTCATTAAGACGCTTTAAGACGCTTTCGGTTGCCATATTCTTTACTAAAGGTTTCCAAAGTACAGTTAAAATGTATGTGAAAACACGGTTATATGTCTCTCACAAATCGTGTCCGCTCCATAACTTTTGAACCGTTTGAAGGATGTTGAATCGCTACAAATGTTTGCAATATTAAGACAATGTGCACAGTGCATGTTACAAACACTTTTGTTTAAATTGAAGGTCGCAATTAGAGGTCAACGGTCATATGACTATATTTCGTATCCGCTCAATAACTATTAAACCATTTGAAGGATTTAGAAAGGAATAACTCAACACAAATATTCACCATACTGAGACGATGTGCAGAGTGCATATTAGAACCACTTTCGTTCAAGGTCAAGGTCGCAATTAGAGGTCAAAGGTCATATGACTTTATTTCTAGGCCACTCAATAAATTGTGAACCGCTTGAATGATTTTTAAATAAATCGCCAAAAATGTTCACCCTACTGAGACGATGTGCAGAGCACATGTTACAACTACTTACGCTCAAGGTCAATGTCGTAATTAGAGGTCAAAAGGTGAATGACTATATTTCGTGTCCGCTTAATAACCTTGGAACCGCTTGAAGGATTTTAAAATAACTCGCCACTAATGTTAACCATACTGAAACGATGTGCAGAGTGCATATTAAAGCCTATTTGGTTCAAGGTCGACGTTTAAGTATCAAAATCATTGACAAATTGCAATGAGGAAGACATATGTTTTTGTGACAAAAACAACCATCGTGTTTTAAATTGATTACGAAACAAGCGTTTAGCTTATATTAATCAGGGACGATGTGTGCTCCCTGGAGACATAACCAGTAGGTGCACTGTTTAATTTGTAAACATCCCAAAGGTAGAACCCGATTGCCACGGATTTCGAACACGGAACCTTTTAGTTTATCAAAAGTAGACAGCTTATAAAGGGGGAAATAAATAAACCTTTTCCCCATACAATAAATCTGCAACAGATGACGTTTAAACCATCTAGTTAGAACTGTGGAAGCTCTTTAAAAGAAATAACAATTATTGAATAAAATTGAAACATTGTGGCAAATATCATATTTTGCAACAATATTTTCAAAAGTCGTCTATTACGGGGTCATCAGAAAAAAACGTATTTATATGCGAAAGGGGTAATTACTTTTTCCAGATGAGAACCGTTATACGGTAGATATTGTTGCTAAAAGAGATCCATTGTGTTTCTGTCGACCAGCCAAATATAGGTTCACTGTTGACGAAAGTCATGTGAATGCCATTCGGGAAAGTCGAATAAAGGTAATACTGACTTTATGTTGTCTCTCAGTGTTGGTCCTTTTGTTTTGCAAAAATGAACAACTGGTGGTTCAGAATAATGTTACTATGAGGAGAATTCTAACACATGTATTGAAAACAACGGCACTGTACCTAACCCCTTTACAAAGGGCTAGATAAGGGGGCGTAAACTGGTCTTTTATAGACAATACCGCTCTTGTTACTCAACCAAACCTTCTGTTGTGGGTACTCAAAAGAACCATTTCACTGACTCGATTCCTTTGTGTACCGACAACATCGAGTTTAAGAGTCTACTAAAACCTTAAGAACGTGAGACATGCTGTCCTATATAAAGCTCTGCCTTTACACTTAACTCAGACCAAAGTATTTAGATGTTACTGTATATTTATTGGAACTTGCGACACCGATACCTCATGAAATATCATCTCAAATTGACCCCGTACATTTAAATAGTCTATACAGTAGGAACACTAGGCAATCACTGCTTCTCTATTTTATATATTTATTTAGAATATTTCCCCTGTTGATACTTAACAACTTTGTAGGAGACAACTTAATTGGCTGTCAGGCAGGCATCAGATATATCGATACGATCATTTGCTACTGCAGCTAAGGTTTTAATAAATTTGGGCCCGGAGGGTCCTTAATTCAAGGAGAACACAGGTCAATGGCCAGACAATATCTTTATTATAAACCCTTTCCCTCATACACAAGCAATTTGACGCCCTTGCAGCAGACGACATTTAAACAAAAACATTATGAACAAATGAGAAATTGCTCATTAATATTTGAAGTTTTGATAGTATTTTGATACATTGATATTGGAATATTGATCAAACCTAGACCATCATATCACATCTCATATTCTTTTCAGTTACCGCAGACGTTGTTGGAGGAAGCGGTTCTTCTTGTGAACGACCGTCGAGCTGTTCAACATTATGATTATTCAACAAGTCGACTGAAAATATTTTGTTGGTCATTGTTTCTTTTGCCATTGGTTACTTTCATGGTAATGTTAGCTGATGTTGTCGTTCAATACAGATATGGATATGGAGTCATGGAAACAAAAGCTGGAGTACTTCTCAGTTTCACCTTAAGCCTATTTGTAGTAATGATAGTCATACCAGTTGGGATCATCATCATTCCATGTATCTGTCAACAGCAGAAGGTATGATTGTTTGGAAGCAATATTTCCATTCACCTGATTTGTTTAGTTATGTTTGTAATGAAAACATCATGGAAAAGAATGATATGTTGGAAGTATAGTTTTGATACAGAGTTACATTGTGATAAAAAGAAGAAATTACTTATTTTGAGAAGAAACTTTCCTAAGTGGTGTTCTGTAAGGGCATCTAAAATCATCTGTATCTAAAATCATCTGTATATAAGAGCATCCGTATCTAAAATTGTACGTATTTTAAATCATCTGTATCTAAAAGCATCTGTATCTCAAATCATCTGTATCATAAATCATCTGTATTTAAATGCATATATCTTAAATAATCTGTAACTTAAATCATCTGTATATAAAAGCAGCTGTATATAAAAGCATCTCTATCTAAAATGATACGTGTCCTAAATCATCTGTATCTAAAATCATCTGTATTTTAAATCATCTGTATATTAAATCATCTGTGTATAAAAGCATATCTATCTAAAAGCATCTGCATCTAAAATAATCTGTATCTAAAAGCATCTGTATCTAAAAACATCTGTATCTTAAATCATTTGTATCTAAAAGCATATAAAAGCATCTGTATCTAAAAGCATCTGTATATAAAAGAATATCTATCTAAAAGCATCTGTATCTAAAATCATCTGTATCTAAAATTATCTGTATCTAAATGCATCAAAATAATCTGTATATAAAAGCATATGTATCTAAAAGCATCTGTATCTAAAAGCATCTGTATCTAAAAGCATCTGTATCTTAATTCATTTGTTTATAAAAGCATCTAAAATCTTCTGTATCTAAAAGCATCTGTATCGTAATTCATTTTTATATAAAAGCATTTAAAATCTTCTGTATCTAAAAGCATATGTTTCCCAAAGGTGCTGAACTCCAGATGGAGATTAAAATTGTTAAATGTTAAAACTGCTGCAAATACTGCTGATAGTGACAACAAAGTAAGTAAAAATGTTGAAAAACAGTCAATTGAAAGTCATGAAAATGTAAATTTTTGGCTGACTGGGTATAATGAAGCATCAACGATCAATATTTAATGTTTATTGTACTGGAAAGTGAAATTATTACTCTTATTGTATCCCAGAATTATAATTCCTATATTTCAAGACATCTTTTAAACAGTTTTAAAATTTTGACTATACTATCTATAATCTGGAGTTCAGCACATTTAAAGCATCTGTTTTTAAAATGGTCTGTATCCTAAATCATCTGTATCAAAAGGCATCTGCATCTAAAAGCAACTGTATCTAAAATCATCTACATCTAAAATCATATGTATCTTAAATCATCTGTATATTAAAGCATTTGTATGTAAAAGCATTTGTATCTAAATTAATCTGTATCTTAGATTATCTGTATCTAAAAGCATATGTATCTAAAAACATTTGTATCTAAAAATCATCTGTATCTTAAAGCATCCGTATCTAAAATCGTCTGTATATAAAATCAAATATATCTAAAAATGACTGTATCTAAAAACATCTGTATCTGAAATCATCTGTATCTAAAACAATTTGTATCTTAAATCATATGTTTATAAAAAACATCTGTATGTAAAAGCATCTGTATCTAAAAGAATCTGCATCTAAAATCATCTGCATGTAAAATCAGATGTATCTTAAATCATCTGTATCTAAACCAATTTGTATCTTAAATCATCTGTTTATAAAAACATATGTATGTAAATTTAAACTCATATATATCTAAAAATGACTGTATCTAAAAGCATCTGTATCTGAAATCATCTGTATCTTAAATAATCTGTTTATAAAAACATCTGTATGTAAAGGCATCTGTATCGAAATGAATCTGCATCTAAAAGCATCTGTATCTAAAACATCTGCATCTATAATCATATGTATCTTAAATCATCTGTATATTAAAGCATTTGTATGTGAAATCATTTGTATTTAAAATCATATGTATCTATAATCATTTGTATCTAAAGTCATCTGTATCTAAAACCATCTTGATCTAAAATCATCTGTATCTAAAATCATCTGTATCTAAAATCATATGTATCTAAAATCATCTGTATTTATAATCATCTATATCTAAAATCATATGTATCTACAATCATCTGTATTTATAATCATCTGTATCTAAAATCATCTGGATCTATAATCATCTGTATTTATATTTATCTGTATCTAAAATCATATGTATCTTAAATCATCTGTATCTAGAATCATATGCATCTATAATCATCTGTATCTAAAATCATATGTACCTAAAATCATCTGTATCTAAATTCATCTGTATCTAAAATAATTTGTATCTAAAATCATCTCTATCTGAAATAATTTGTATCTAAAAGCATATGTATCTTAAAGCATCTGTATCTAAAATCATCTGTATCTAAAAGCATCTGTAGTTTAAAGCATCTGTTTATAAAAAACATATTTATCTAAAAATGACTGTATCTAAAAAGCATCTGTATCTAAAAGCATCTGTATCTTAAAGCATCTGTTTATAAAAACATCTGTATGTAAAAGCATTTGTATTTAAATGCATCTGTATCTTAAATCATCTGTATCTAAAAGCATATGTATCTAAAAATCATCTGTATTTAAAAGCATATGTATCTAAAAGAATATATATCTAAAATCATCTCTATCTTAAGGCATCTGTATCTAAAATCATCAGTATCTAAAATCATCTGTATCTAAAAGCATTTGTATCTAAAAGCATATGTCTCTAAAAATATTTTTTATTAAAGCATCTGTATCGATTATCATCTGTATTTAAAAGCATTTGTATCTAAAGCAGCTGTATCTAAAATCATCTGTATCTAAAAGCATGTGTATCTTAAAGCATTTGTATCTAAAAGCATTTGTATCTAAACTCATCTGTATCTTATAACATCTGTATCTAAAAGCATTTGTATCTAAAAGCATATGTCTCTAAAAATATTTTTTATTAAAGCATCTGTATCGATTATCATCTGTATTTAAAAGCATTTGTATCTAAAGCAGCTGTATCTAAAATCATCTGTATCTAAAAGCATGTGTATCTTAAAGCATTTGTATCTAAAAGCATTTGTATCTAAACTCATCTGTATCTTATAACATCTGTATATAAAAGCATGTGTATCTAAACTCAACTGTATCTTATAACATCTGTGTCTAAAATCATCTGTATCTAAATTATCTAAAAGTATGTGTATCTAAAAGCAGGTGTATCTAAACTCATCTGTATCTTATAGCATCTGTATCTAAAATCATGTGTATCTAAAACCACTGTATCTTAAAGCACCTGTATCTAAAATCAGCAGTATCTAAAAGCATCTGTATCTAAAAGCATTTGTATCTAAAAACATTTGTCTCTAAAAATAATCTTTATATTAAAGCATCTGTATCGATTATCATCTGTATATTAAAGCATATGTATCTAAAGCATCTGTATCTTAAATCATCTGTATCTAAAAGCATGTGTATCTAAAAGCATTTGTATCTAAAATCATGCGTATCTAAAATCATGTGTATCTAAAAGCATTTGTATCTAAACTCATCTGTATCTTATAACATCTGTATCTAAAATCATCTGTATCTAAATTATCTAAAAGCATGTGTATCTAAACTCATCTGTATCTTATAACATCTGTATCTAAAAGCATGTGTATCTAAACTAATCTGTATCTTATAACATCTGTATCTAAATTATCTAAAAGCATCTGTATCTAAAAGCATGTGTATCTAAACTCATCTGTATCTTATAGCATAGCATCTGTATCTAAAATCATGTGTATCTAAAAGCATGTGTATCTAAAATCATGTGTATCTAAAACCATCTGTATCTTATAACATATGTATCTAAAATAATCTGTATCTTATATCATATGTATTTAAAAGCATATGTATTTAAAAGCATCTGTATCTAAACGCATCTGTATTTAAAAGCATCTGTTTTTAAAATAATCTGTATCATAAGTAGTGATCACCACCATACAGAGTCAAGCTCAGATCTAAAATCATCTGTTTCTAAAAGTATCTGTATCTAAAAGCATTTGTATCTAAAATCATATGTATCTAAAAGCATTTGTATCTTATAGCATCTGTATCTAAAATCATCTGTATCTAAAAGCATCTGTATCTAAAGGTATTTGTATCTAAAAGCATATCTAACTTAAAGTATTTGTATATAAGAGCATATGTATCTAAAAGCATCTGTAAATCAAAATCATCTGTATCTTAAAGCATATGTATCTAATATATATGTATCTTAAATCATCTCTATCTTATATCATCTGTATCTAAAATCATCTATATCATAAGAAGTGACCACCACCATACATGGTCAAGCTCAGATTCTTTTAAAAATCAATTACTTAATTGATTATTAGAAAAGAAAATCATTCTACTTAATTTCCCAATATGTATATCATCTTCATTTCAACACTAATTTTATATTTCTTCCTATATTGCAGTTTTGAGATTTACTATTTATCATATACAGACGCTTTCAGACACATTTGCAGCAGGCAACTTTTGAAAGCATTGTGGCAAAAGGATGAATTGCTCATAATGACCAATTTATCCCTTTGCTAAAAAAATTCTTCTCTATTCTTTAATTATACTTTCATTTATTGAGATTTTCCGTATTACTGTAGGAAAGTTCTTATTGTTGTACAATATTCTTACCTTTATTCAAAGAAAGTTGAATATAAGATATTTTCATCAGATGTGTGACGTGTGTGACATGTGAGATGCAGTTCAATATTTCCCTTGAGAAGCATCAAATGTGGCTCAAGTTTTTAAAATAATATGCAATTTCTTCTTTTCAATAATTGTACTTTTATTTTATCATGTTGTAATATTGTCAAGGCAAATTGTCCGTCCTACGTCTGTGTATCCGTGTCTGAACTTTTTTTGGTGTAATCAACTTCTCAACCTTTATGGCCAATGATTTTGACATTTGACCCAGTGAACCACAAAACAATAGGGATCATCTACTCGATAAGCCGTTTCCTAAGTTCCTTCAATTTATTTTGATCCATGCTAAATTTTCAAATAACTTTGTAGAAATATTCCTTGGTTGACTCTTTATGAGAGCCATGCTGAGTATTCACTCTTTGTATATTATATATGTTACCATATGCTATTTTGCCTCATGCTGAGTCTTCATTGTTTTCATATTATATATGTAACAAGACGCCATTTCGCCTTATGCTGAGTCTTCATTGTTTGCATATTATATATGAAACAAAATGCCATTTTGTATAATGCTGAGTCTTCACTGTGTGCATATTATATATGTAACAAGACGCCATTTTGTCTAATGCTGAGTCTTCATTGTTTGCATATTATATATGTAATAAGACGCCATTTTGCTTCATGCTGAGTATTCACTGTTTCCATATTATATATGAAACAAGACGCCATTTTGCTTCATGTTGAGTTTTCACTATTTACATATTATATATGTAACAAGACCCCATTTTTTCTAATGCTGAGTCTTCATTGTTTTCATATTATATATGTAATAAGACGCCATTTTGATTCATGCTGAGTATTCACTGTTTCCATATTATATATGAAACAAGACGCCATTTTGCTTCATGCTGAGTCTTCACTGTTTGCATATTATATATGTAATAAGACGCCATTTTGTCTAATGCCGAGTTTCTTCACTGTTTGCATATTATATATGTAACAAGATGCCATTTTGCTTCATGCTGAGTCTTCACGCCATTTAGCCTTATGCAAAGTCTTAACTGTTTGCACATTATAAATGTAACAATATGTAATTTTGTCTTATGCTGAGTCTCCGCTACAAGCATATTATATATGAAAAAATATTCCATTTTGCCTTATGCTGGGGTCTTCATTGTTTGCATATTATATATGTTACAAAAAACCATTTTGTCAAATGCTGAATCTTCATTGTTTCTATACTATATATATAACAATACGCCATTTTGTCTAATGCTGATTCTTCACTGTTATGCATATCATATATTGGATACGACACCATTTTTCCTCATACGGAATCTTCACAACTTGCATATTACATGTTTTGCCTTACGCTGAGTCCCTGCAACTTGCATATTATGTATGTAACATTATGTCATTTTGCCTTTTGCTGGGTCTTCATTGTGTGCATATTATATATGTAACTAGATTTCATTTTGCCTTATGCTGAGTCTTCACTATTTGCATATTATGTATGTAACAAGATGCCATTTTGCATAATGCTGAGTGTTTATTGTTTGCATATTATATATGTAACAAGATGCTATTTTGTATACTGCTGAGTCTTCACTGTTTGCATATTATATATGTAACAAGACGCCATTGTTTCTAATGCCTAGTCTTAGCTGTTTGCATAGTATATGTAACAAGAGGCCATTTCGTCTAATGCTGAGTCTTTACTGTTTGCATATTATATGTAACAATACATCATTTTGTCTAATGCCGAGTCATCATTGTTTGCATATTATATATGCTACAGGACGCCATTTTATCTAATGCTGAGTCTGAGTCTTCAAAGATTGCATATTATATATGTAACAAGATTCCATTTTGTCTAATGCTAAGTCTTCATTGATTGCATCTGATATATGTAACAAGATTTCATTTTGTCTAATGCTAAGTCTTTATTGTTAGCATATTATATATTTGATCAGACGGCATTTTGAGTCTTCACTGTTTACATATTATATATATAACAAGACGCCATTTTGGCTAATGCTGAGTCTTTATTGCTTGCATATTATATATATGTAACAAGACGCCATTTTGTATAATGCTGAGTCTTCATTACTTGCATATAATATATGTAACAAGACGCCATTTTGCCTTATGATTCTCATTTAGTTTTTTATTTTAGTTTTACAGAGATGTTCACTCGAAGATGTGGAACAATGTAGACCGCAGATGTTTAGAATACGATACCATATTACTGTTTTTAGCTGCAAAGAATAAGCCTCCAACTGTATCCGTTTAGAAAGGGGAGGGGGTAACCGGTCAAGCCATTTTCATTTTATAGGTGTTATCATTATTCCCCCTCTGAAGGCGGATTATATATTGATTTGCACTCTTCTTAATGCATACTTCCATTGTATCGCCGGTTATTGAAAAATCGTCGAAATAAACGACATTTTCGAAATTCTATATTCTGTAAGGATGAAAAGAGTGCCATATGTTGTAGAAAATAGACGCGTCACACTAGGTAACTTTCCCTTCCCTCATCAATCGAAGAAATGTTCTATCATTTTCTCTTACAGTTATTTAAAACTGATTTCAACGTTTCCATTTTGAAATGTATTTTTTTCCATATGGTCATTAATTTTCTTTCTTTTTTTTTTTTTTGTTAATTCTATTTTTTGAATTTTTAGTATATTGTGTACCATCCTGTTTGGGCCTATTGAATAAGTTGTGGATAACGTCCCATTCTTCATAGTGAACCCATTCGTTCTAGTATACCTTTATTTTCTAGTCCATATATACTTGTATCAAATTTGTAATAATGGTATTGTCGTTTTCCTCCAAACCTACAGGTTTGTGAATATTATAGGCAAGGACGTAGATACGATTATCTATGTTCCTTCTATAGTTTATTTTTAAGTCATAACCGTACTAAACGATGTCTGAAATGAAACATTACCGGTTGTCATTTTCGCACGTGATTTTTCATTTTGATCTGGTTGTTAGTGATTATTCCGTTAGCAAATCCCTTGTAATCACTCTTTTAATTGTATCATTTCTTCTGGGATTAGTTGATAGTTTACACCCAGTTCTATGCACTAGTGCTGCACATTGTACCACTCTTGTAATTGTATAATTTCTTCTTGGGATTAGTTGATAGTTCACCTCGAGTTCTATGCACTAATGCTGCGCATTGTATCACTCTTGTAATTGTATCTTTTCTCCTCAAGATAAGTTAATAGTTTACCTCGAGTTATATGCACTAATGCTACACATTTTATCACTCTTGTAAATGTATTATTTCTTCTTGGGATTAGTTGATAGTTTACCTCGAGTTCTATGCGCTAATGCTACGCATTGAATCATTTCTTCTTGGGAATAGTTGATAGTTTACCTCGAGTTCTATGCGCTCATGCTGCACATTGTATCAGTCTTGTAATTGTATCATTACTTCTTTGATTTAGTGATAGTTTACCTCGAGTTCTATGCACTTATGCTACACATATTATCAATCTTGAAATTGTATCATTTCTTCTTGGGATTAGTTGATAGTTTACCTCGAGTTCTATATGCTAATGCTGCACATTGTATCACTCGTGTAATTGTATCATTTCTTCTTGGGATTAGTAGATAGTTTAGCTCGAGTTTTATGCCATAATGCTGCACATTGTATCACTCTTGTTATTGTATCATTTCGTGTTGGTCCATTGACTCTCGAGGTCATATCACACAAGAGATTGTTCGTTCATGCTTTACTATTTTTGCACAACTGTAAGTACTTGTCAATCATGCTTGGTGGTATATGCTGCCGTCTAAGATTAGTTACATTTCTATGTGCGACGTAGGCAATTATTTGAAATGCATCTTTGGCGAGCTCGAATTCTTTGCACTGATTCCATTTGAAGAGACACTCCATTTGATAAAAACAACTGGTTTAAGTCAAATAACATTAAGTCATATACAAGGAGGAACTCGCGCAAATCTCTGTGTTTACCTTTCAAACGGTAAGGCATTGGTAGTTGTCGGATCGCAACTGTTTTTTCGCAGACGTGTAACCAACCTTCTATCGATTTGTTGCCGGAATCTACCATATCTGCCAAGTTCTGGTAAATCTTTCCCACCAAATTAAAATGATTTTCGAACACGTCACCCATTTTCAAAAGGCGGGATTCGCTCTATTTCTTTCGCTCTTTTAAACATGTATTGAGGGGGTCGGCAATTTCAGATTGAAATCTCTCATCGCCTCATCACTGTCAGACAGAATATCAAAACGACTTATCATTGTGTGGATGACTGGACGTGTCTCGTTCACTTTTGTGAACTTTTAGTGTTAGGAAACTATTCTAGCTCTTTATTTCGCTGAACTGTAATTTGCTATTTTTGCTATTTTTGTCCACGATGTAACTCAGAGCTATCATGACTATTGCGCAGTTGTGCCACCGTTTTGCTGGGGCCCTTGAAGGTGTTACCCCAGACCTTTTCATAACTGATATTCACTCCAGCAGTCTGAGACTGATGAACTTGAAGAGTGGCCACTTCTACGGAAATATTTTCATCATAATTCAATTCCAATGCACTGTCCATCACCTACTTCCGTGTGTGGAAGTAGAGAAATGGTTGTGATCCCTTTCTTTTGACTTCCTGTGCGTGGTCCCATTATGCATCACAGTGCTATCAATATTGGGTAGTTGTTTCCCTGTCTTGCTTGGACAATCGAAGGGATTATTCGCTCTATTTCTTTCGCTCTTTTAAACATGTATTGAGGGGGTCGGCAATTTCAGATTGAAATCTCTCATCGCCTCATCACTGTCAGACAGAATATCAAAACGACTTATCATTGTGTGGATGACTGGACGTGTCTCGTTCACTTTTGTGAACTTTTAGTGTTAGGAAACTATTCTAGCTCTTTATTTCGCTGAACTGTAATTTGCTATTTTTGTCCACGATGTAACTCAGAGCTATCATGACTATTGCGCAGTTGTGCCACCGTTTTGCTGGGGCCCTTGAAGGTGTTACCCCAGACCTTTTCATAACTGATATTCACTCCAGCAGTCTGAGACTGATGAACTTGAAGAGTGGCCACTTCTACGGAAATATTTTCATCATAATTCAATTCCAATGCACTGTCCATCACCTACTTCCGTGTGTGGAAGTAGAGAAATGGTTGTGATCCCTTTCTTTTGACTTCCTGTGCGTGGTCCCATTATGCATCACAGTGCTATCAATATTGGGTAGTTGTTTCCCTGTCTTGCTTGGACAATCGAAGGGATTATCAGCGATCTTTCATAAATATTTTTTCACTCCAGCCGTCTGAGACCGATGAACTTGAAGAGTAGTCACTTCTACAGGACACCTATATATAGGATACATGGCTTGTTATCAGTCTTTCTTTACACAAAGTCCTTGAATACCACAACTATAAACAACGTATCGTTTCAAAAAATATCTATTTTAACTGTATCTTTTTTATTATAAATTATGCAAATCTAAATCCTTGGTCCTTGGTCGGAACTGTATGACCGCTGTTTACGTCCTGCGGTATAAAAACGTGATTGGTTATCGTTCAATCCTGTAATTCTCAGATAGTGGATTGGTTCCAATATAATTAAAACTATTTTGAAAAGTTAACAACCTTAGGAAAATGCCAGACAGCGAGTTTCACTAAGATTGCATAACAAATCACCAGAGTTATGTTCTCTTGAAGGTATATTGTGCTGTATATTATGGTGTATATCACAATTACGTTATGAATACTCTACAAGCCGAATTGGACATAAATCTTTATGAAAGTTCAGCATCTCGTATAAATCCAAGTCACTTTCGAAACAGTGTCATATCAGGTAAAAATCTAGGTTACTAGGCTAAATTTAAGAAAAACCGTGTGAACACTCTCAGTGACTTTTTATTCTCTACTACGTTTTTCCATATTATTCTGATCCATTGAAAAACATGACCACCAAGAGGCGGAGCTTGATTCCTAAAACTTCTTATTTTCCAAAAGTACTAGCCCGATTTGAAAATAATTTAGCACAACAGTTCCTTGTTCAGAGCATTTTATTTTTAAAATAGTGCCTACTTAATGTGCCATGCCCTATGACACGCAACCATGATCATCATGTCTGCTGCTAGAAGGGTTCACTCTCGGGTCTCCTGGCCCAAAACCGCCCATGCATAGCATTAGCCCACAGTGGAGTTCTCACTTTGATAGAATGTATAATTATGGTATATTAGAATATCGGGATGGTTTCATATCAGTTTTCTTAACTTATCCTAAGTTATATGTTATGAGGTACAACATTTCGCAGTGTCAGGTAAGTACTATATAGTTCACTCATTACTCCCATCAGAAGAATAGAAAAGGAAGAGTAAACTTGTATTGCTGCCACGATATTAGCAATCATTAAAACATAGGTTGTGGATACTCAAAAGAATCTTCTCACTGAGACAATTCTTTTGAGAAACCACAACATAGGCTTTTGGAGGATTTTTAACATGAAAAACGCCCCTTATCTAGAATTATATCCCCATCGACTTCAAAAGTCAGTGTTTAAACGTTTTCGAAAGTCGAAATGATTCTTTCTTTATCTCCTCTACTGATCTTTAATCAAAAAATATTGGACCTTTCTGTCTCTTAGTGAAAATTTAAAAAGTCTTCTTGTCCAAAAAGACCTGCTGGCCTGATTTTAAAATAATTTGGCATACATGTTCCTTTGGTGACCCTCTACCGATATGGTTGTAATGATTCAGATCCGATGAAAAACATGGCCTCCAGGTGGCGGGTCTTGTTTGCTTTATGAGGTAAATAGAGTGAAAATGTTAGAAATCGTCTTGTATAAAAGCACTGAACTGACGATATGCGTATAGAATAAAATTTATTCCGATCCATCATCCCCGCTTCAAATGTTCAGGTATTAAATACAACAATTAGTACAAACAAATGCTGCTAAAAGTTACAGGAATAGTTTAACAAAAATCAAACCAAATTAAGCGAAAAACATCCGGGGTACAGCCAAATAGTCCATAAAAATACCTTTGTTTGCGTAGAAATTAGTGTATACCTTCCCTAGTATGCATTGAATATATGACAACGAGTTTAATTATTTTGTAAATATGTATAGGATGCAATATTTGTAGTATCTTGACCTTGTATGAAACTGAAAATATAGTATGTGAAAAACTAATTTCGTTTCAGCCCGGTTTTTTGTCAAAAATGACGGTAACCATTTTCGCGGGGTGAATTCTTTCTTGCATAATACATGCCCCCCTCCCATTTTTTGGATTATTCTAAAACTAATTGTGGTTTGAAATGGTTGATTTACATGATAACAAAGAAGACATGTAATTGGTGTAAAATTACCTAGAACGGTGAAAACTAAGCCAAGGGTATAACTAAGGAACATGAATCAGATTCTGGCCCTTATGTAAAATATTTCATTTGTTGTCATTTTAGGAGATTCTGACCTGTTTGATTCAAGCAAAAAGAAAAGACATGGATGAAAGTCATGCTAAGGTCAGTATCAGCATCGAACCAATTCAAAAAGCTTCTCGTAATAAATGTGAATTTATTGTAGACGAGAAAGGAGATATTTCTCCAAACAATCAGTTTCTACTTTTCCCACTATGTTTTTAAACAAGAATCAGAATTGTAATATTTCAGTTTTTGAGATGTAACACATGTTGTTAAAGATATAACTGTAATAACAGTGTTGGAAATGCTTTCGAGTTAATAAGTTCTCCTTTTCTCACAATGTCTTCATCTCGTTCCCAAATACAACCCGTCGTTTTTCATTTGCCTTATGTAAGAATAGGAAAAACATACAAAGGTATTCGCATCACAGAAGTGATATTTCAGGGATGCGATATTACAGTTTTTGAGATGTTACACATGTTTTCAAAGCTATAGAGGTATCCGTTTCACGGAGGGGATGTGATATTACAATTTTTGAGATGTTACACTTGTTTTCAAACATATAGAGGTATTCGCTGCACATAGGGGATTTTTTTCATGGATGTGATATTACAATGTTTAAGATGTTACACACGTTTTCAAACATATAGAAGTATTCGCTTCACAGAAGTGATGTTTCCGTTTTTGAGATGTTACACATGTTTTCAAAGATATACCCATATTCAAATTACATCTCTCTGTTTACATATGAGCCGAATTACAAGAAAACAAACAGTGTGGACTCTGCGTAAAGTATCGACCCGGATCAGGCTAAGCATGCCGAACAGGCTAACCCGGACAGACACCTCTCGCCTCCTGTGCATTTTCTGTTTTAGGAATCATTGCTCTATACATCTATTCCCCTAAGACGGAATGTGTCGGCCCGGACTAGCCTGCGCGGACTGCGCAGGTTTGATCCGGGTCGATACATTACGCAGAGTCCATTATGTTGGTTTCCTCTTGGGACGGCTGATATATCAAAGAATGTATTTTCTGTTATCTAGACGCTGCTTTCTCACTTTTTGCGTCAAAACGTGTCCTGGAGGAAGCGCATTAACCTTTGTATAGTTAGAGGATAGATTGACATGTACACAAACAGTGCTCTATCATAAAAGTTTCTTCTTGCATGGGGTTTGTCTTTGGCATCATGTATCGGAAGAAGCATTGATATAACGTGTACAGTTCAACCTCTCCAGAGCTATATCCTCTAGTGGAGGCAAATACATACAGGTGTTCTAGAGAGGTATTGGTATAACATGTACAGTTCAACGCCTTCATAGCTTTATCCGCTAGTGGAGGAAAATACATACATATGTTCTAGAGAGGTATTGGTGTAATATATACAGTTCAACGCCTCCAGAGCTATATCTTCTAGCGGAGGAAAATACATACAGATATTCTAGAGAGGTATTGGTATAATATATATAGTTGAACGTCTCCAGAGCTATATCTTCTAGGGGAGGTAAATACATAAAGATGTTCTAGAGAGGTCTTGGTATAACATGTACAGTTCAACGCCTCGAGAGCTATATCCTCTAGTGGAGGTAAATACATACAGGTGTTCTAGAGAGGTGTTGGTATAACATGTACAGTTCAACCTCTCCAGAGCTATATCCTCTAGTGGAGGCAAATACATACAGGTGTTATAGAGAAGTGTTGGTATAATATGTACAGTTCAACCTCTCCAGAGCTATATACTCTAGTGGACGCAAATACATACAGATGTTCTAGAGAGGTGTTGGTATAACATATACAGTTAAACCTCTCCAAAGTTATATCCTCTAGTGGAGGCAAATACATACAGATGCTCTAGAGAGGTTTTGGTATAACATGTACAGTTCAACGTCTCTAGAGCTATATCCTCTAGTGGACGCAAATACATACAGATGTTCTAGAGAGGTGTTGGTATAACATATACAGTTAAACCTCTCCAGAGCTATATCCTCTAGTGGAGGCAAAAACATACATAACGTTCTATAGAGGTGTTGGTATAACATGTACAGTTCAACGCCTCCAGATCTATATCCCCTAGTTGAGGCAAATACATAAAGATGTTCTAGACAGGTGTTGGTATAACATGTACAGTTCAACGCCTCTAGAGCTATATCCTCTAGTGGAGGCAAATACATACAGATGTTCTATAGAGGAGTTGGTATAACAAGTACAGTTCAACGCCTCCAGAGCTTTATCCCCTAGTGGAGGCAAATACATAAAGATGTTCTAGAGAGGTGTTGGTATAACATGTACAGTTCAACCTCTCCAGAGCTATATCCCCTAGGGGAGGTAAACACATACTGATATTCTATAGAGGTGTTTGTATAACATGTACAGTTCAATTCTCAATAGAGATATATCCTCTAGGGGAGGCAAATACATACAGATGTTCTATAAAGGTGTTGGTATAACGTGTACAGTTCAACGACTCTAGAGCTATATCCTCTAGTGGAGGCACATACATACAGATGTTCTAGAGAAGTCTTGGTATTATATATACATTTCAACGCCTCCAGAACTATATCTCTAGTTGAGGCAATTACATACAGAGAAGTATTGGTATAACATGTACAGTTTAACGCTTCCAGAGCTGTATCCTCTAGTGAAGACAAATACATACAGATGTTCTAGAGAGGTCTTGGTATAATATGTACAGTTCAACCTCTCCAGAGCTATATCCTCTAGTGGAGGCAAATACATACAGATGTTCTAGACAGGTGATTGTATAACATATACAGTTGAATAACTCCAGTGCTATATCCTCTATTGGGGGGGGGGGGGGGGAAACATACAGATGGTCTAGAGAGGTTTTGGTATAATATATACAGTTCAACGCCTCTAGAGCTATATCGTTTAGTGGAGGAAAATACATACATATGTTCTAGAGAGGTCTTGGTATAATATATATAGCTGAACGTCTCCAGAGCTATATCCTCTAGGGGAGGTAAACACATACAGATGTTCTAGAGAGGTCTTGGTATAATATATATATAGTTGAACGTCTCCAGAGCTACATCTTCTAGGGGAGGTAAACACATACAGGTGTTCTATAGAGGTGTTGGTATAACATGTACAGTTCAACGACTCCAGAGCTATATCCTCTAGGGGAGGTAAACACATACAGATGTTCTAGAGAGGTCTTGGTATAATATATATATAGTTGAACGTCTCCAGAGCTACATCTTCTAGGGGAGGTAAACACATACAGGTGTTCTATAGAGGTGTTGGTATAACATGTACAGTTCAACGACTCCAGAGCTATATCCTCTAGGGGAGGTAAACATATACAGATGTTCTAGAGAGGTCTTGGTATAATATATATATAGTTGAACGTCTCCAGAGCAATATCCTCTAGTGGAGGCAAATACATACAGGTGTTCTAGAGAAGTGTTGGTATAGCATGTACAGTTCAACTTCTCCAGAGCTATATCCTCTAGTGGAGGTAAATACATACAGATGTTCTGTAGAGGTGTTTGTATAACATGTACAGTTCAACGCCTCCAGAGCTATATCCTCTAGTGGAGGCAAATACATACAGGTGTTCTAGAGATATCTTGGTATAACATGTACAGTTCAACGTCTCCAGAGCTATATCCTATAGTGGAGGCAAATACATACAGGTGTTCTAGGGATGTATTGGTATAATATGTACAGTTCAACGCCTCCAGAGATATATCCTCTAGTGGAGGCAAATACATACAGGTGTTCTAGAGAGGTGTTGGTATAACGTGTACAGTTCAACGCCTCCAGAGATATATCCTCTAGTGGAGGCACATACATACAGGTGTTCTAGAGAGGTTGTTAACAGTTTCATATTTTGCGTTATGATACATCTTATATGCCAACAACTTCGGAAAACACTGTAGGAAATGAGTTCGAGTTAACCCTTTCACTTTTTCCCACAATGTCTTCTTCTCTTTCTCAAATATAATCCAGCGTTTGTCTGTGTTTTCCATTTGCTCATTTGCCTTAAGTTAGAATAGGGAAAACATACAACTGCCCTTTTACAAATGTATTCGCTTCACATAATTGTTGTTTCCGGGATATTGCCAGATATGTTGCTTATTGTTCAAAATGTCTTGCGCTGCATAAAACATCAGAAGTTGTTGCATAATGTATTATAGTGTGAGCAGATGTCCTGGTAAGGAAAGGTTCACCGCTCTTTTCTACACAGTAAAGTCCTTATTATCTAACCAAACATTATGATATGGGTACTCAAAAAATCGTCTCATCATAGAGTTAGAGGGACAAATAATGATTTTAGAACATTCAAAACGCCCCCTTAGCTAGAGTTCTGGCGTGAGGGTTAGTCTGAAAAAGGGTGATTGAATTGTCTTTATTCTTTATTTTCAGGACCACGCATTTGATCTAATCGTCGATTATCTGTCCAAGGCTACGCCAACAATGATAACTGATCACAACTTGTTACCGGATGCATCGTACAACCGACACAATGTACGGAAAGGGAAAGCGTGTATTTGTCAGTGTCTTGAACATGAGTTTGCATGAAAATAAGCTGTATTGTGAACCAATCCTAACCATTTCAATGCCGTTTTTGTTTGCCAAATGGATTTGTCCAGGGTCAATAGACACTTCTAAGAATATTAAGATATAATACTTTAATTTGAGCAACTAACAGAATTGAGCCTGCTGGGCAAGTACAAAGTCTGTTTTATTCTTGTAATTTAGAGTAGATTAATGACTTGTTAACCCTTTCCCACATGCAAAAATATGCAGCAGACGAATAGATGAAAACATAGTGGCAACAATCTGAAAATATCCATAAAAGATAGCTTAATTGTTAAATAAAGTTGAAAAAATTAATAGCAATTTCATTTTTGGTCAAAATGTTTTCAAAAGTCGTCTGCTGCTATTGCGTCTGCAGGTGGGAAATGGATGAAATCTACTCATAAGACAGTGTATGGTGCTTTCAAGCCACGTCATAACTTAACAAACCTTCAGACTCTACCACCACATTATATATCAGACTGCCCTTAGTGCTTCTCGATCAGGGTCCTACACCCTTCATACTCTACCACCAAATTAGAAATCAGACTGCCCTTAGTGCTTCTCGATCAGGATCCTACACCCTTCATACTCTACCACCAAATTAGAAATCTGACTGCCCTTAGTGCTTCACTATCAGGATCCTACACCCTTCAGACTCTACCACCAAATTAGAAATCAGACTGCCCTTAGTGCTTCCCGATCAGGATCCTACACCCTTCAGACTATATCACCAAATTAGATATCAGACTGCCCTTAGTGCTTCTCGATCAGGATCCTACACCCTTCAGACTCTATCACCAAATTAGATATCAGACTGCCCTTAGTGCTTCTCGATCAGGATCCTACACCCTTCAGACTCTACCACCAAATTAGATATCAGACTGCCCTTAGTGCTTCTCGATCAGGATCCTACACCCTTCAGACTCTACCACCAAATTAGAAATCAGACTGCCCTTAGTGCTTCTCGATCAGGATCCTCCACCCTTCAGACTCTATCACCAAATTAGATAACAGACTGCCCTTAGTGCTTCTCGATCAGGATCCTAAACCCTTCAGACTCTATCACCAAATTAGATATCAGACTGCCCTTAGTGCTTCTCGATCAGGATCATACACCCTTCAGACTTTACCACCAAATTAGATATCAGACTGCCCTTAGTGCAGTTCGCTTGATCCTACACCCTTCAGACTCTACCACCAAATTAGATATCAGACTGCCCTGAATGCTGTTTGATCATGATCCTTCAACCATCAGAGTCTACCACCAAATTAGATATCAGACTGCCCTTAGTGAAGTTCGATCAGGATCCTCCGCCCTTCAGACTCTTTCACCACAGTATATATCAGACTGCTCTGAATGCTGTTTGATCATGATCCTCCAACCTTCAGACTATACCACCACATTAGATATCAGACTGCCCTCAGTGCAGTTCGATCGAGATCCTCCAACTTTCAGAGTCTACCACTAAATTAGATATCAGACGGCCCTTAGTGCAGTTCGATCAGGATCCTCCAACCTTCCGACTCTACCATCACATTAGATATCAGGCTGCCCTTAGTGCAGTTCTATCAGGATCCTCCAACCTTCCGACCCTACCACAACATTATATATCAGACTGCCGTTAGTGCAGTTCGATCAGGATACTCAAACTTTCAGACTTTGCCACCAAATTAGATATCAGACTGCTATGAGTGCAGTTCGATCAGGATCCTACACCCTTCATACTCTATCACCAAATTTGATATCAGACTGCCCTTAGTGCAGTTCGATCAGGATCTTCCCAATTACAGGATCTACCACCACATTATATATCAGACTTCCCTTAGTGCAGTTCGATCAGGATCCTCCGCCCTTCAGACCCTACCACCAAATTATATATCAGACGGCCCTTAGTGCAGTTCGTTCAGGATCCTCCGACCTTCAGACCCTACCACCAAATTATATATCAGACGGCCCTTAGTGCAGTTCGATCAGGATCCTCCAACCCTCAGACCCTACCACCACATTATATATCAGGCTGCCCTTAGTGCAGTTCGATCAGGATCCTCCGCCCTTCAGACTCTACCACCACATAATATATCAGGCTGCCCTTAGTGCAGTTTGACCAGGATCCTCCAACCTTCAGACTCTTCCACCAAATAAGATATCTGACTGCTCTTAGTGCAGTTTGACAGGATCCTCCAAAAGTCAGACTCTACCACCACACTATATATCAAACTGCCCTTAGCGTATTTCGATCAGAATCCTCCAACCTTCCGACTCTACCACCAAATTAGATATCAGACTGGCCTTAGTGGTATTTGATCAAGATCCTCCACCCTTCAGACTCTACCTACGCATTAGATATCAGGTTGCCCTTAGTGCTGTTTAATTAGGTTCCTCCACGCTTTACATTTAGAAATTCATGGATTGTTAAAGGTTACGAAGACGAAATATCTTATCATAATTGTAAACAAAAAATGTTGGTGTGCATATCAAAAGAGTCATTGTATCCTTAATGTTATTATCAATTTGTTTAAATCCTCTACAGCCATACTGTACACAATATCAATATACTACATAATTAAACAAAACTGCAGGAGAAAGTTTTTGAAGACAATGTGGCAAGAGCGAAAATGTCTCATGATAAGCAATTTCTCTTTTGCAATGATGTTTTCAATTTTAGTTGATTATTGTCATTTTAATTATAAAGATGTTCCATATTGTTTCCTAAATAGTTTATGTAGGTAATTTGTTAGTTAAAAAGGAGCATTTGTATGTATACTTAAACAATTATATTGCTTTTTTGTCATGGTAAATAAAAGTCTTGATGAGTCTGCCAGTTATTGCAGATGATATCCTGATGTACTTTTATTTCAATGCCATACATGTATTGTGTAACATTTAATTTTATGTATTGAAATATATGAGGAGTGTTACTCAAAACACCATCTTGTTAGAGCTCTTGTAGCATAGCATCACATTAAGTGTTATAGGCCTGTATCCTACTATTTCATAGCATTACGTTACGTGTTATAGGCCTATAGCCTAACATTTCATAGCATCATGTTAAGTGTTATAGGCCTGGATCCTACTATTTCATAGCATCAGGTTAAGTGTTATAGGCCTGGATCCCACTATTTCATAGCATCACGTTAAGTGTTATAGGCATGTACTCTACTACTTCACGCATGACTTATGTAAAATATTCCATAAAAGGATAAATGTTTTGCTACGATTTGTTCTCAACTCCATTAAATAATTATACTTCCATTTATAGAGAGTTGCTGCCTTTACGTTTACATAATCCTCTGATGCATGTATGTCTATATGGGAAACAGTTTACTTTATCCATTGGCCTTTCCCACATATTGAAAATCAGCAGCAGACTACTTTAAAAACATCTTGGAAAAAATATGAAAAATCTCTTTAAATTAAAGTATATTAATTGAATAGTGTTTGCAATATGCAACACAATTCCTTTTTTTTTTCAGCTCGACTATTCGGAGAATATGTTAGCTATTCTACTCACCCTGGTGTCGACGTCACACTTATGTAAATAATGAAGCCACATAACTCTATCATTGCATATAATGCAAATCATCAACCTTTATTATTTGACTGAGCAAGTACATTAGGGTGCATATCTTATTAACTAATAAACGGTGGAATAGTCGAGCGCACTGTCTTACGGAACGCTTTTGTTGATCTGATAGTCACACTATATCATTGTTAAGAGTTTTGCATTTAAATGCATCTTCCATGTGGGGAAGAAAGGATTACGAAATATGTTCATGTTGCTTTTCCTCGAGACGGGCACATATAATAACTGTTATTGCAGAAAAATTACAATAACCTTGTTAAGTATGAGTTTGTATAATAGTGTTTAAGATATATGTACTGATATTAGCTCAACATATCACAATCACAACCCTTTTGTCTCTAAAGCTCTATTGATTGCTAAGGAACGCAGCGACAGCAACACCATCAGCTCCCTCTATCACATGTGGATAACATAATAGAGATCTTATGAAACCTATATCTAGATAATCATATAGTAACACTTGTTTCAAATGCACTAGTCGATTAATAGTGTTGTCCGCAGTTATAACATCTTCATGAGCGATTTTTTTCCAACTCTGCTTTCGAATGCTTCTGGTGCATAGGCGTTAATAGTTGTCAGTGAAATATGGTAAAGCTGACAAAATTGCTTTACAGTAACTACCAGGATGTAAAACACACACACACACACACACATACACACACACACACACACACACACACACACACACACACACACACACACACACACACACACACACACACACACACACACACACACACACACACACACACAAACACGTGTATGGACCATCAATTGAGAACACTTGATTTTTCACAACCAAATGAGGACCTTTTTCACCGCATATATTTCGGCATTGTTAATGCACTATAACCTTGTATATTTTTTCTTCATAAAATAAATCACTTTAGAATAAAAAATATTTCAATATCTACGGAATTGACAAAACACAGTGAACTGAGGACATAGTTCCCAATGGTGCGAACATTCCACTGAGGATGTCGATCCAACTGAAGACACCAAACACACACCGGCTATTGAGAACGCGCACAATGTATACCTGCAATTGGGGACACGTGTTATTTTATCAAATACATCTTGTAATACCCCTTTCATAAAGAAAAAATATGCCGCAGAGAACTTTACATACATCTTGGAAAAAGATATAGAAAATCTCTAAAAATATAAGTATAAAAATTGAACAGAATAGTAAACATTGTGACAAACGGAGAATTGCTCGTTATAAGAAATGTCTTCTTTTGCCAATATGTTTCTCTCAAGTCGTCTGGTACAAATGCGTGAACATGCATATACAAGTCGGAAAGAGTCCACGCTATGTTAAGAACACGTTTTGCCAACTTTGCTATCACTATCTTTGGACTACTTTCAAAATTGTTGAAAACGGTGTTTAAGCCCAATTAATCAATTAATTATTTTTCCCCGTTATTCTCTGATCATTTGATAAAATATCACCATCGTCCTAAAATATATGACGCTAAACTAATCGCGATTTGACTTGATCCGCGGTACATATTACTTGTCGAATAGCTTCTGTAGATTTATGATTTCATGATTTAACCCTTCCCACATACAAACGTTTTTTGACGCCTCTGCAGCAGACAAAGTTTGATAATGGTGGCAAAAGAAAAAAATGCTCATAAAAACTTTCATTTAAAGAGAGTTTCCATAGTTTTGAATAAAAGTTTTCGAGATCGTCTGCTGCTGATTTGTCATATGTGGAAATAATTGAAATCTAGTCGATTGGTTTTCTGTATGACCCGGCGGGGATCAATCCTGCACCGATGCGGAGAGGCAGAGAAAGGTCTCGGGCATATGGTGCACATTAATATGACACAGCTTGGCAGTGCATATTTAGCCATTATGTACACTGATGTTCGTACAGCACGGCCCGTTATGGTCGCTATGTGGGTTTCACTATCATAAAACATTTCAAATTTCATAATTATATACGATATCTAATTTCACCAAGTTCTTTTGGTCTGTTTCTCACTTACATTTATTCTGCAGCAGACGACTTCAAAATCGTCTTGGCAAAAACATTAAAAAATATTTTAAATAATAGCATAATCATTAAATAGGAAATAAGATTTGAAAATATTGTAGCAAATGGTGAAAGTGCTCATTATGAGCATTTTTACCTTTCAAATGTCGTCTGATGCGGTTACGTGTACACCAAATTGTGTCTTCAGGTGGGAAATGGTTATTCGGAGTATCATTGCATAATCACAAATAACTCTTTTCATTCGTGTATAAAGGTTCACAAAGGGAATCATAATATATACAATTTTCTTATCTCATCTTATCATGTCTCTTTTTCTAATTGTGTTCAAGTAGAGAATGCTAACTGCAGTTATGCAGTTATGCAAGATGTTATCAAACGGTTTTAAACTCGACATATCAGTAAATCCATACATCTCTTTTCTTGGGTACTTAATTTTCTATTGACCATTAATTTCTTAGATATGTGTATACATATTTAACTTGTGATTTAGGGTAAAGAGTTTCTTTTCAGTGAAATGAGTTTGCAAAATAATCTAGATATTGGGTGATTTAAATGATAAAAGATGGTTTTAAATTATTCTTTAGTGATGAATTCACCATGCTATGAATAAATCAAATTTTCTAAAGATGCATACATTTTGTCATTTTGATTTATAAAATGTTTATAAATTCAAAAGGTTTTAGATGATTTAACTCTTTCAGCGCAAATGGCAATAAGGAAGTTTTGTCTCACATGAAAACAGCATTGAGTTATCAAAATATTCCAAATCTCTTAAAACATGAACAATTGAGTCGCCCGATCTTAAACATGGACTAGTCCATCAGTTCTTTGGAAAGACCCCGCTGAATAAGTTAAAACGTACATTTATGGATAAATCTGTATTTATCCTGTCGTTTTATCATGTTAAAGGTTGAGTAGGAAAGTTTTAGTTGAATTGTGTAACCAAGGGAAAATGCATTTCGAAGTTTTACATTAGTGTGCGATCAGTGAACATGATCTATGGCTAACGCTTTTGCCAAGCATATCAAACAGGTATACAAACCAAATCATAATATTATTGAAGGACATTCTGAAAAGCATATACATGTACTAGAAAGCCTTGATTTAGATCAACGTCAATCTACATCCCAAAACTCACAAACTAGTAATGGACAGCACTTTTGAAACAATAGAAATCACAAAGCAAATAAAAACCCTTAAGAAGGAAAAATCTGTAATGAAAAAAGTCCAGTAAAATCAGAAGCAAAATGGCCGATAAAAAAGTCCTATGGGGTTGAGATTTAATATGCGAAAAATAGTAAGATTGTACTGAATTCTCGCTTTTTTATCTCTTATGATGTGTTCGAACGTGTAACCTATAACGCTTTAACACGTATTAGGAGCTCAATAATATATAGGTTACGAAATGAAAGGATTAAAATATTTTAAGCAGATTTGAGGAATGAGTGCGTCCCATATCTTAAAATGTTACGTTTTCGACTGATAATCAAAGGTGTTCTTTGTCTAAACAAAAAAACTTGTTCAAGATAGCACCTATTAGACTTTCAAAGATATTGCACTGTTGCAAATTATATTGAGCAATATTAGGAGCTCAATAAGATATAGGTTACAAAACGCCCAAAACTCTTTCGGGTACGAATCAGCCGATATATTTTCGGGTATGAAACAACCAATTTATTTTCGGGTACGAAACAGCCAATATATGTTTGGGTACGAAACAACCAATTTATTTTCGGGTAGGAAACAGCCAATTTGTTTTCGGGTGCTTATTATGATGCTAAATCATTGTTTATATTGGTCTTTTTCTGTACTTAATAAATACACTAAATGAAATTGAGAACCCTCAATATATATATCCCTTTAAACCTTCGTGTCGTTTACTAGAATTAAGTACAATAACTTAGTAACATCAAACAAATTTTCTGATAATTAACACAAACAAAGTGCTGGAAATTGAGTCTGTAGACTGTAAGAGGCGATTTTCAACAAAAAAATCGAAGGAAGGGGAAACTCCTCCGGTAAACACCCCTTTCGCAGCCCCAATGTTCAATACCTTCCTACGCGCCTGTTTGGCTAAACATCATTAAATTAAAAAGCATGGACAGAATTTTAGAATGTCTATTTGACTATCTATTAGTCATGATAAAGAGTGACTCTTATCATGACTTTTACCCTGAGTCTAAGGACACATTACTGATAATTTCTAGAGAAAACCCCATGTGTTGTCTTTTCTTTTTTGTTTACCTGCTCAAAATACTGAATTTGGCGAACCATATAGTTTCATAAAATAATCAATGACTTTCTAACAAACAATTATTTTATCCAACTGGTCAGTCATACATTACTGTTCTGTTACTCATACTATACATTATTTACATGTGAATCTTAAAAGCAAAAGGTATACTTCTTTTATTAAGTGGAGATATTTTCCATGTTGAATAATCATTACTGTACAGAAATCGCAGTCCTTAAATTTTCTTAGAAAAGTTGTACAAGTATGGTCGCGAAAATACATGACATATTTTATTTATCACGAATTATTAAAAAATCCATTTCTTACATAATCATGATTGTACATTTATCGGATTTATTGCAACATAATCACACATAATTTGTACAAATAGATGCAACTTATAACGTAGCCTATTTGAAAATCAAGATTGGTTATGATGCTGTCTGGTGTTTACCGCCAAATGAGGCAACGAGTGCGAAACTAAAAATATGGCGATTTTCATAATCAACACACATGACCGACACACCCGACCATTGACACCTCCGACTAAGGCCGAATTTTTTTTTATATTTTTTTTTTACGTTTTAGCCCAAAACGAGCATTTTAAGAGTAATTTATATTTTTGTCAAATGAGGACGTCCTCACTTGTCCGAAATGTTCTCAGTCGCTGCTGTTATTTCTAAGAAATGTCCTCAGTTGACGTTCTGTACACACGCACAAACACACACACACACACACACACACACACACACACATACTCGAGTTGGAAAGGTTGTGGACACTGCTTACCTAAACCTACTTTGTGGACACTTACAGAAATAATAAAGGTACAGACTCTTTGTTTACATTATAAGTAACTAGTAGGTCTTAAAAACATATACAGTCATAGAGTACCTGATAAAATGCAAAAATAGTAAAAGTAGTATAACCTATGTTGTGGACACCATATTTGCACTGTGGACACAATGTGTGTACATGAACTTTAGACAGTCACTATGGACACATATTAGAATGTATAGGATAAGTGTCACGGTGTTTGAGGATCTTTCACCTAGATGCATGACCATATAAATTATTGAAAATAACAATTAAAGTTCTACATTCAGAAATGCGGTTGGGACGCGAGTGTGTATGATATAATTTGATAATACATTTATCTTTTCATGCAATCAAATAATTATTTTTGCATTATACTCTCAAGACTCGGCACCGCCTGTTAGAAATGATTGATGGTCTTTTCGCTACCTTGACTGTTCGCTACACAGTCTAAAGAAGTTTGTAATTCAAACTGTTTCCAGAAGATCTGCTCATACATTTCGCTTCCTAAATTATGACAACTTAAGAGCTTCGTTTTATTTTAATACAAAATATGTAGACCTGGGGTTTAAATGTTCTGTATGTAATGAATATATTAATGTGAATAAGTAACCATTATTCGCCAAGACAAAGAATTGTCTTATAAAAAGCGCATATGGAAATGATTGTCACTGACCGTCTCGATGAAGTTTTGCTTAATTGAAGTGAAAATTAAAATGCTCTTTTATACAAACTAACATGGTGCAAATTTAAACCATCCAACAATTAGAATAATCATTTGTTTGTAAACAATTTATTTGTGTCCAGATCAGTATAAAAGTGTTTCCGTGCAAACACAAACGAAATCCTCTGTGTATTTTCAAACTTTCAGACATTTCAAATAGTGTAGATATAAATCAGTTGTCATGTTGAAAGTATTGTGTCTGAACTAGGCATATTTGAAAAAAACATATTATTGACTCTGATAAGCAGATGGAAGTGTAGAAACTGATAAGACGCCGTCTGAAGCGAAACAGCTGGCAGCGTCTACACTGTTTTGTAATGTCTCATTGTTGGACACCGTGCAACGGCGCTCACGTATTTTAACTTTTCTGTTATTATTTTTACAAACAACCGTTAGTAAACAAAAGTTGTTCTGTATTCATAAACACACGCATAATACGAAAAAAGAACATAAATGGTTTTTTCGCTTATAGTTAACGGGCGTGAGTTTTTTTTTTTTTTTTTTTTTTTTTTCAATAACCCATGAAGCTTTCTGAAATGAAACTGAAAAAAAAATCCATGGGGGCCGCCATTTTGGATATGTATAAAAAGCAGACGTAAAACACAGATTGAAAATTATTGTCGGCTTTTTAATAATTTTTTTTTAAAATCGGTATTTTGGGTATGTATAAAATGAGCAGAAAAACACGGATTGAAAATTATTGTCGTCTTTTTAATAAATTTTTTTAAAATCGATATTTAAGATCATTAAAGTGCTGGAATTAACATTTGTACGAAAAGTTAAGAATAAATGGAAATCTATAAGAGATATGTTTTCCCGTTCGTTAAAAAAACGACAGCATTAGCCTTCTACGCCCGAAACTAAATTTCGACTGTATCGTAGCCAAAGAAGGACGTGACGTCATTTCCGCTACACTTCATCTTGGCGTAACGTCAATGGAGCGACGTCGTTTCCCGCCAAAAAGTGGTATCAACATGAAAGACCCCAAACTCCTATACATGAGCTATTGACTCAATCATTCAAAGTATAATTATTTATCAAACATTGTGGCAAAAGGATAACTTTCTCATAAGGAGCAATTGTTCTTGTTGCGACAATCTTTTCCTAAATCATAGGCCTCAGAAACCGCCTCAAATAGGGAAAGGGTTTAGCAGAAATGTGACCCCTAACATAATTTGTTCCAGTCATATTGACTGCTTGAAAAAGGCAGTCCCCAGGTGGCATCAGAAAAGGGCTGACCTATTTGCTTCTTTACCATAATGCAGGTGATCGATTAAGGATCATCTTGGCCCTCATGTTTTAACCTCGTTCATTATAAATGTATTCCTTGATTTTCTGAAAGTCTTTACTTTATTATTTTCTGTTCGTAATAATAGACGACAGCAATAATAATTGTAAATATGTTTTGATAATGCAAGACACATGCCATTAACATTATTATTGTCTAGTCAATTACTTATAAATCCTTATTTATGGCCAAAGTATGCTCTTCAATTTTTGTTTATAATTATTTTGCGTTTTTTTCGTAAATAGGTAGCACCTATAGATATGTAAGACGGTGTATTTTCCCGTGTCGCATTGGGCATGGTTGTATACATGTACCTGCATTCCAATGGAGATGCACGGGAAGGATCGTGCGTGTATGTGAGGAACGTGCCAAACACTTTCTGCGCGCGCATCCACTTGCGCCGCACTCGTTCACTTTCCCTCGCTGTTGCTTCACGGCAGGTTGCTGTCAATACTATGTTAATACTTTTACAAGTATTATATTATACTCCTTGGTAAGATATTAGCTAGTCGTTAATTTCTTTACTGTATATATGTCGGTTGTCATTTATTATACTTTCGATTATCTCATGTTTAACTCATAATCATCGTACATATCATAAACGTCCATTTCAGGCTTAACTGTACATTAAAAGATTCGAACTACAACCGTATTGTATGTTATAATACCCCGGTTACAGATATATTACGAAAAAAAAAACATAAATGTTTTTTTTCGCTTGAAGTTAACAGGTGTGAGATTTTTTTTATTTTTTTTTTTCAATAACCCATGAAGCTTTCTGAAATGAAACTGGAAAAATAAATGGAAATCTGTATTAAAGAAATATGTTTTCCCGTTCGTAAACAAAACGACAGCATAAGCCTTCTACGCCCGAACCTAAATTTTGACTGTATCGTAGCCAAAGAAGGACGTGACGTCATTTCCGTTACACTTCATGTTGGCGTAACGTCAATGGAGCGACGTCGTTTCCCGCAAAAAAAGTGGTATCAACATGAAAGACCCCAAATTCCTATACATGAGCTATTGCCTCACTCATTCAAAGTATAATTATTTATCAAACATTGTGGCAAAAGGATAACTTTCTCATAAGGAGCAATTGTTCTTTTGGTGACAATCTTTTCCTAAATCGTCTGTTGCATAGGCCTCAGAAACTGTCTCTAATAGGGAAAGGGTTTAGCAGAAATGTGACCCCTTACGTAATTTGTTATTGACTGGTTGAAGAAGGTAGTCGCCAGATGGCATCAGAAAAAGGCTTATCTATTTGCTTCTTTACCATAATGCAGGTGATCGATTAAGGATCATCTTGGCCCTCATGTTTTAACCTCGTTCATTATAAATGTATTCCGTGATTTTCTGAAAGTTTTTACTTTATTATTTTCTGTTCGTAATAATAGACGACAGCAATACGAATTCCAAATATGTTTTGATAATGCAAGAAACATGACATTAACATTATTATTGTCTAGTCAATTACTTATAAATCCTTTTTGTATGGCCAAAGTATGCTCTTTAATTTTTGTTTATAATTATCTTGCGTTTTTTTCGTTAATAGGTAGCACCTATAGATATATTATTAGTATGCATATACCATAATGATAATGCTAATGATAGTGATATAAATGATTACTAGTTGATTCGTCACCTAGCGTTTCGCTACCTTATACTTTCGGCACCTAAGTCATTTCGCCACAGTCGATTCGCTACTTAGTCAACAGTGGTTTCGCTATCTAATATTATCCGATAATTGTTCAAACTTTCCAAAATATTTGCTTACTATTTTTTAACATAGTTGGAACATACGATTTACATAGTATAGTATATGATCAAGCTCGTGGATTAAAACAGCTTCAATCAAAATCAGACGCCGAGTAACACGCAGAAACTTAATGCATGGTGTCAAACACTAATAGGCGTAGTCACGTTTAATTAAGTATCTCGAAAACAACATGATTTTTCTTATTGTTTTTGCTTGTCGACCTTTCTGTTATATCCAAACAGCTTCGATCCAGACTAGACGCCAAATATGTGAACGTCCGATATGGATTCAGGAGTGTGTATTAAAAACAAACCGGTATTGGCTATTGCGTGTATATATCTTCTTTGTCACATATTTCTGAATCTTAGTTATGGGTAAAGTTAAAAGTACGCCCTTTAAAATGACACAAGTGCGAGTAAGTTCAGATGTTGAGTAACACTACACAATTTAGCACTTTTCCTGCTGAAATAAATTCTTTCGTCTGCTCAAACTCCTGTTTTCAATCGTCCGACTCAAGCAAATTTTAGTAAACAAAATGTAGTGTAGGCTTAGATCCGGGTAGGACGCCAAGTTACTCGGCGTCTGTTCTGAATCCATTTTGTTGGAATATTCTAGAAGTGTCGAGATCAGCAGTAAAAGCGTTATTCTCATTCTTTCGCATAATGTACTATTCCAAAAGACCCACACTAAAGCAGTGTTGAAATGCTTTGATACCTAGCACATTTAAATGTAATTCATTGGCATGTCACACTGGTGTGAAATCGTAAGTCATAGCACGAATATACATAGTCAAAGCTCGGTATATCAAAGTTGGCGTTTTTTTTTTTATAATTTTGAATAAACAGAAATTCGAATAAAATTCGAACTTAGAGTGATTGCTCCATTTCTTACACTGGTTTTAATAGCCACCAGTTACAGAGACGCGTAAAGGCGCCTCTGTGGAGGAAATGGTTACATATAGGTAGCGAATCAATTGTAGAAACTGTAAGGATGGCGAAACGCCTGTAAATCAAATGAATGACTCATATTTGTATTTGTAGTCTATTAGACATGTAATGACCCTTCACTGTACTGCCTCGTTTCGGGATTAATAGGTTTAAGTACTGCAGAATTATCGAGCCAAGCGGTTTGAAATCTGAAGGTCACAGTTTCAATGACATATAACTGCAATATTTAATTTGAGTATCATGAGCAGAAACGTCATTGTCTACCGACAATGCAAATAGTGTAGACGAAGCGAGTGGTCTGGGTCTACACTTTTTGCATTGTCGGTAGACCCAGACCACTCGCCTCGTTACCGACGTGGCGTCTATCTAGTATTCCATGTTAACAATGGTAAAGTACATCAAACTTTACTTTAAAATGAATAACAAATAGTAAATCCCATGACTAGAGGTTGCATTAAAAACGAAGTAAGTGAGTCTACACTTTTGTATCAATCGATAGAAAATCCGAAACCCTTTTCAATGGGTCCAAACACGACTACATTCGAACAAGAAATAAAGGAGATATCGGCATTTACGCATTAAGAAGACTTTTGACGCGCTTTTAAGCAATAATTTAAAACGGCGATAACTAGAGAACTAATAGTCGTAGGATCATATTTGTTCATATATGAAAAGGGCTCAACAAAATCTTTCCAACGGTATATCAAACTTGAGGATCGGGGAAAGTTCATTTCTAGGGTTTAAAAATCTCTTATATTACATAACACGAAAACGGCTGAAAATGTTATCGACCACCCCGGGTTTAAATGAAAGCTTTTAGTGTCCTCTATCATTTGATAACCTAAAACAAAAAAGTTGAAGAGTAAATAGTGAAATAAATTAGTAAAAACTGATTTGACGCTTTTAATGGGCTCCTTTTCCCTCTATATTTAACATCTGATCAAATTGGTAAAGTCGTGTATAACTCCACTGACACTTTTCAAGTGCAAATTCAAACATAATAATAACTTTCATCATGAAGTGTAAACTTTTGAACAGCAGTGTAAAGGGTTATTCTCAGGCAAGTGTTAACGTGCAGGTGTTCTTCAGACACTGTGGCGCCATTTGGTTTAAAGCAGTCTATGCATCCATTGTCCACGTTTTCTTTGCCATGTCAATGCTCTATTGTTCGCACACCTGAAATATAAAGGTTAAAAATCATTCAAAACAGAAAATTGACTCCTCACAAACAAGATGACGGGTTCCCATTAATTATATAGGAATATATAGGAGAAAAATTGACTCCTCAAAACAAAATGGCGGATTCCTATAGAACATATAGTAAACACTTTGGTCTAGGGTCCCGCCCTCTACTACTCCTGCTCAAACTTTCGTAAACTTCAGTTTGCATATTTATTCGATTTGCTTAAAAATACAAGGTAAAAACATTAGCCGTTTGCAAAATAGCTTGGAACAAGATCTGATTCCGATATACTCGGCGTGATCTGGATTCAAACTTAAAGTGTAAAATATTAACTAAACGTCACATCAGCGACTCTACGTTTTGTCATGATCTACGCTGTTTGCATAGACAGAGAAACATAGTACTTTTAAATCTAATTGGTGACAAATATTATAAAAAATTACTAGAACATTTGTGAGATAGAGTGGTTGATATGTATAGCCTACTATCCTACAGCTTAGGTTTGGATCATACGCCGAGCGATCAACCCTACTTCCAACCAACGTCTTGTTTACACAACTAGCATTCCTTCATGTTTTGAATAATTTACCTTTATTATGCTAATCGCGACAAAATTATTAATTTCAAATTTCTTGGATCGGAAGCGCCAATCAACTCGACTATTCCAGCACCCGAGAATGATAGCAGCATGATAAGGGTTATAATAGTGTGCGGGTTGCATGTTTCTTAACCCATATTCCACCGATTACATGGTTCTGAACTTCTGATACAACGTATGCAGACAGCTGTCACGTATTTCAGGCGACGAGTAACTCGGATCTGTATTCGAAATTCATAGCAATTGTTTACCTGCAAACATAACGAACAATGTATCAATCCGAAGTTACCTTAATTTGTTATATTGCTGAAAAGTTTAAACGTGACTGTAAAGTCGCCCATTGTTATATTTGTACTTTAATTCCCAGAGTTAATCGATAACTGTCCATTATTTAGAAGTAAATGTCCTATAAGTCAATGAAGGCAACAATCATTTGGACGTCAACGTGTGTAATTCAAAATAATGGACAAATATCGATACCACACTGCATGTTTAAAACAACATAAGGCCGTGACAACGAGAAATTAAAGTCTAAGCCCTATTTCTATTGTGAAAATCGTCGCCTGCTCAAACTTTCGTCAACTTCAGTTTTCATATTTATTCGATTTGCTTAAAAATACAAGGTGAAATCATTAGCCATTTGCAAAATAGCTTGGAACACGATCTGATTACGAAACACTCGGCGTGATCTGGATTCAAACTTATAGTGTAAACTATTAACTAACCGTCACATCAGCAACTCGACGTTTCGTCATGATCTACGCTCTGTTACTGGTCCCTTTCACCTCATTCCTAGCCGCGGATATGGGTCATATCCACTGTTTAGTCATACTGTACACAAACAGTTTGGGGCTTGATCAGACGCCGAGTCATTGGCTCCAAACTGTTTGACACTAAATGAAACGGTAAAGAATAGCACTTCTCCCACTGTAAAAGGTCACGCAAAATTGTACCTGTGTTAACTGTGTATCGCTATTCGCCAAATAATTTTATTTTATATTCTAATTTGTTGAAGAAAATGTTGAAAGCGTAAAGTATAACATTTACAGCTAGAAATATGTTTTTTCGAAACACTTGTCTCGCCTGCGGAATAAAGCCTTATCCCGCTTTTCACGACTGCATTGTGGAGCAGCTTAGGTCTGAATCAACGCCGAATAATTCGGCGTCTGATCCCGATCCAAGTCGTTCGACTTTCAGATATATGTACTAGTTTCACCAATTTTAAGTACACACGATGATGTTTTAAATATAGCAGACGACAGACTCGCCTGCCTTATTAAGCCTTATCCAACTATTCACGTCTGTGTTGAGAATTCCAAACAGATTGGATCCGGATCAGACATCGGCATCTGATCCCGGATCCAAGCTGTTTGTCTTTCAGATACAGATATTAGTTTTACCAATTTAAAGTACATACGTGTTAGGAGACGGGAATTTGAGCAACGAGCAAGGGGAAAGGAGCTGCGCTGATTGGCGTATGTCAAAGGTAGTCGTTTTTTTCCCTATAAACCCTTCAAAGTGTAAAGACCCAGGTATGATGCAATGGCTGAATTGGGTATGCACTGTTTACAATGTTTTAAGGGCAGTTTTCTAAACTTGGAGTCCAATTATGAGGTGTGTTTTCTCGAGCATTTGCTTGGATGAAATGCATGCACAACAAATTCACTAACAAAATCTACAACTCGAAACCAAAGAATAATATCTAACCATTTTGTATGGTGCCCATCTTTACCAGAAACGAAGAAGCTGGGCATTAACAAATGTAGATTATTCTTGAGATTTGAGTCTGAGAATGCATTGAATGCAAGGTCTCATGGCAAGTTCTTTATGCGGAATTGAGAGAGGGGAGTTCTATTATTATAGAAATAATAACGGGAGGGAATTTTTTTTTTAAAGAAAATACAACAACTACAAAACACCAAAAACAGGCCCAAATACATAGGTGTGCGGGTAGATGTAGGTTGGTAGAAGCTTTACAACAGAGGCGTAATAATGTTTATCTCGTGATTAGGGCTATTAGTTTATTATTCGAAATTAAAAGGAAAATGAATGTTGAATGTTGACCGAGTAAATACATTTCGTTTCTGTAAGCTTACATTTGTGAGAATAAAATCGTTCGTTGATAACGAGTACAACGACCGCCAACTCTGAACGGAGTCTACACAATTTGACACTCATGAAAACCCCAAAATAACTAAGACGTCGCGCAAGCTAACCCGGCTCAACGTCAAATGCACCTACCAACAGGACAAAGTCAGTCCTTGATAATTCAGTTTTGGAAATGAATGTCAGGTATGATATACCAATATGTGCTGTACAAAACGTAGATAAATATGGTATTAACAAAAATAACATTAGTTCAACAGAATTTCAAATACAGCATAAAACGATAACAAAAAACATGAAAAAACGTTGTGTAAGATGTAACAGTGAAACGCTCTCTTCTAGTATTCACACCTATGATATATAAACTTCGTCTCCTTTTTTTTTGACGGGAAAACACTGCACGAGTTTCCAGAAATGACAGCATGATTTTCCAGAGATGACATCATTCAACATCATAACAAAACATAACAACGCGTCCACTTTATTTTGGCAAATGTATACAAATAAATTGTACATAAATCATGTAAGATCTGAAAAAAAGACGTCTGAAAACACACAACGCAGAAATGGCAGGTAGTTTTTTAATATTGATTTAACTCCAACCGCTTTGAAATCTCAAATATACAATATTATTTTTCTTTTATTAATGCGTACTGAATTATATAGCAAATGACTTAATACTTTTCCAAAAAAAAAGAAAAAGGCTTGTGGAGAAAAATGGTCACGCTTCTATAAACAAACGTTGTTTAATTATGAATGCGTAAAATCGGTATCCCGAAATTTAAAGATATACTCAACCTAAAACCTTATAATTCAATTTACATAATATTATTTTTCTCTTTTATCGATACAGTTTTTTTCAGTTAAGACAAGCGACATATACTATCTCATTTCGACCGTTATCTGTGTGGAGAAAAATTGTCACGCTTGGTAATTTTGACGTCTTAAACTTGTGTATTGTTCCTGTATTGTTCACAGGTATCGAAATGAAAGACAAAGCCTTATGTTCTAAACGCATATTCGGATAACAGAGCTCGAGATGACAGATATTTTCAACCTATAAAAGAAAACAGAAAGATTCACCAAGTAATGAGCTCGTGCGATCGGTCTCTTGGTGTCCGTGATGTATCGTGTTACTCATGTGATCACTGTTTTATTGCGATATGACTGGGATGTTAACTGAAAAGAGCTTATGTCCATCATGATACGCCTTTTCAGATATGATCCGGATCCAGGCAGTCACACAATAGGTTTTCAGGTAAATTACATGTAAATCAGGTGATATTTAAAGACAAAAGCAGAAGACGATTTGCATCTTTCGGCGCCAAATCCCGTTTAATTAGAGAGGAAACATAACAACGGACGCTTATCAAAAGTGTATAGATAATAGTTCTGTTTTCGAATTTAACCTTGATACATACCGTCGCCAAGACGCACGTTTACTTTGTTTAATAGTTTTGCGAGCTTTCGTTCGACCTCTCTTTCTATAGTAGCTTCCTACATTGGAACACTATTTCGGGTTCAGAGAAATGTCGTGATAGTTTTAAATTGTATATTATGTCAATGAAAGTACATTTATCTGTGGAATTATTTCCTTTTTTAATTACACTTTCCAGCCAAGTTCACTACCGTTTTATATTGATCCGCCAAATAGACCTCGTCTAACGAACAAAATATGGTTGGGATATCAGCCGGAAAAATAATTTGATTTGACATCACATACGAATAAAAGGAATTTGCTGTTGAAAAATAGGAATTACAGAATTGAACATGAAAATGTATTCCTACGATGTCAACAGACGAATTCATGGAAGTACACGTACACGTCTGTGAATCGAGCGGAAGCAGGTTTTTGATTCGAAGTCAAACAGTTCTTTACTAACAGTCAAAGATCCATGAAAAATCACTATGTAAGTAAATGGTTGTCATGTGGCCTATTAGTAACACATTTCTTCTGCCATGCGGTAGACCCGGGTTCTAATCCCGGTCAAGGTGATATTCTTTCCTTAGAAATAAAAGGTTATCAATATATTTGTGACATGCTCGATGTTTGAATCACATAGTTTATGGCGAGATATCTAAATCAACAGAGCTGTCTCGGTCTACGAAACTGATATGAAAATGAAATAAATATTTGAAACTGTTTTACATTTAACAGCTGAACGTGAACTTGAACTGTTAAAAAAAAATCATACAACATCATGTTAACGCATAACATTTAAACAATACAAGTCCAATCTATTAACGACTTGCATGACTGTACTCTAGTTACAATGTGTCAGTTCCCAAATAAAGACAAATACAAAGAAGAAGATCAATGTGAAAGATTAATCGCACGTTTTACTTCAATTCTGCGGACGATTTGTCTTGATATCGTGGATAAGGATGTGTCGGTTATTAATTTATTTAGGAGTGTCAGGTGACGTAAGATAAAGACTATATAACTATTGCGTTATGCATTCATTCAACAGTTGATTATTCAGAGACCTACTACTTATACAGTATAATGATTTCAAGGTTTTAGATCTTGATTTCTTAGTGATTAAAGTTGTGTTAATCTTGGAATCTTGTGAATAATAAGACATGTTATTTATGGGATAGGTTTACATTTCGTTTAAAACATTTAACGCTTGCATAACTTGTGTAATTTCATTTCGATTTTCAGTATTTAAAGGACACTTTATATTCATTTACAGCTATGTCTTGTACGCATTCGTTTGTGAAGGAAAGACTGAAAAACCCATATTTTCTAAATTGGGTTGCAACTGTTTCGATGCTAGACGTCGCAAAGGTTGAATTAAAGGAATTCACAACCACAATAATGCAAAGTTTCTTCGACAACATAAAGAAGAAATGTTCGAGAAACCGTTTATGTAGCAAATGTTCATTTCATTCAAGTGCAATATGTGAACGTCCAGGTACCTGCCCAAGGAATATTTTGGTACTCGAATTAGAATATGGACATACCAATGAAAACCCAACTTTTAATAACACTGACATTGAAGCTTGCTTTACTGACTATTGGGCTATTGCAAAGTGTTACATGTCAGATAGATGCACCGCTGAAACTCCCGATGACGCCGATTTTAGTTGCCTTGTGAATATTGTTATTAACAATACAAGTTTCAAAGAACATCTCCATGCGCGAAAGGAAAGAACTAGCATTTTTTACCAGGTAAGCTTCGGCCTAACATATTTTACATTTATTATTTTTTAATATTAATCTTTATTTGTTCTGGCACGAAAAAACAACTCAAATCAACTTTTATAGCATTCGGCATATAAACATGCCTTTAGCCTTTAAAAACATATTGAAAAGACAAACAGCAATATGAATAAAATCAAACATACATGTCAATACCATTGGTTATTGCCTCTGTATGGGAAAATATTATGTTGGACGAGTTTCTTCGGCTATGAACTCCGCCGAAGGAACGAGTCCCAACACAATAGTTTCCTATAATCATACTATAACATTTTTATTGTATAATTCGATATATTGGCAATTTCAAATTTGTAGTTTTAAACATTTAAAGACATAACTATCTGAAAAAAGTAAGAATTGTTCTGAATTGTTTTGATAAATAAAAATTAACGATCTATCGCGCTCGAAATCATAACGTCGACAAAATGATGAGTAACGCGTTGACTAACATTGGATTATGGATATTAGTGTTTTTTATTACGATTTAAATGCACATTTTGACTTCACAGTATGTGCAGTAAAGCGAACAAACCTCTTCTAGTTTGCCCCTTTTCTGATGCCACAGCAACCAAGATTCTCACTGAAATAAAAAACTTTCAAGAAGTTTGAGAAAGCCCACCAAAGAAATATTCCTGTGAAGTTTGGTTGTCGTTGGTCGTGTGGTTTTGGAGGATATGATGTTTAAAGCTAAAAGTTAACGACGGACGACAGACAGACGACGGACGACGGACAGAGATCACTTTGAGCCATCATCTCAGGTGATCATAAAAACCCCAGATAATAACAAATGGATTCCCTAACATATGGTTTCATGTGGTTTTTGAGGATATGATGTTTAAAGCTACAAGGTAACGACGGACGACAGATAGACGACGGACGACGGACAGAGAGTGATCAAAATAGATCACATTGAGCCTTCGGTTCAGGTATTCTAAAAATACAGATAATAACAAATGTATTCCCTAATATATGGGATAAGTAATTTGACTTTAATCTAAAATGGTTCTCAAAAAACTCATAAAATCCGTACAATTTTTTTTTTTTCAAAATTGGAAAGCAACAATAAATATTAATCTTTATTTCTCCAAGCTATCAAATACATATTGCAGGATATCAAAAGTCTTAAGAACTAGAAATCTAGAAGTGTAACGTATACTTGTATCATAGTCAACCGTTTTGCATCGGTTAATTAACTGTTCGGATGTATGGTTGTCTATGACATAACAAGTGAATTATTAGTGAAAGTGAAACTCTGAACTTTGAATGACTTATTTCGGATGGTGCATGGATTCATACAAACGGTTTGTCAAAGGAGAATCATTGTTTTAGATAAGAACAATGTTATCACTATATATTAATAGCCATTCTCTGTAAGCATTTGCACTTTCATATAGGGAGTGTGGCACGCATGGTCACGGATTTTGTTCAAACTTCACACATTTTCTCAACTTGATGGAAGAAATGGAAAATGGCAAAAAAAACTTTGCTATATACTTTGGTTGTTATAACAACCGGCTCTCGTTTTTTATACGACTGATTTCAATGGGAAATTCACTAAGTTTTCCAATCAGTTTTTAGCATAAATGAAGATATATATGCAAAAGTTCATATTTTCTACCAAAAGTCATTATTTGATGAACGGAATTAAGTAGAAAACAATTGATAATCAAATTGTTAAATGTGGTCCCAAACCCTTCTTTGCAAAAGGTTTTTTTTACGGGAAAAAAGAACACTGTTTTGCCATTTTTTGAATGGTTATACAAATTTAATGCGGCCATATGAATACAAAGGAATAATGGATGCATAAAGGTCAACATCTCTTCTCACAAGAAATGAAAAAAAGCTATGGGGAACAGTGCCTCTAAAATTAGTCACCATGGATTAAAAATGTATCATTTTGAAATTTAAAAAAAAAAAAAAAAATTGTTTAATGTTTATTTAAATATTGCCAGTATGTGGGTTAACACAAATGAATCGTATTTTCTACCAAAAGTCATAATTTGATGAAAGAAATTAAGTAAAAAACAATTGATTATCAAATTGTTAAATGTGGTCCCAAACCCTTCTTTGCAAATGGTGTTTTTTACGGGAAAAAAGAACACTTTTTTGCAATTTTTTGAATGGTTATCAAAATTTAATGCGGCCATATGAATACAAATGAACAATGAATGCATGAAGGTCAACATCTTTTCTCACAAGAAATGAAAAAAGCTATGGGGAACAGTGCCTCTAAAATTAGTTACCATGGATACAAAATTTATCATTTTAAAATTTAAAAATATTGCCAGCATGTGGGTTAAAATTGATCCATTTATATCATCACCTCTTCTAACAAATAATTGTAAAAGTTTTCAGAGAATTTGGATTTTGAATGTATTTCCATTGCTATGAAATATACTATTTTTTTAATATTCGAAAAGCTTTTATTTTCATGTTTTTCAATAAGAACTTAAATGTTTTTTAAAATGACAATGAAGAAAATAATTTGAGAAAATGCATGTTGTTAGACAAATTCGAGAAGTAATGACAATGAAATACAGTAAATATTAATGTTTCCATGGTAACAAATTGCATAGATAAACATTTCAATATATTTCATAATCCCCAAAACGGATAAAAAAAAGTAAAAATGTTATCATGCAAGATAATGTATTCATATGATAGTTTTCTGCGCATGTATCCCAATAAATGTTCAAAATATCCTTCTTAATGGCATTGGTTAGGAAACAAAATACTATTTATGCACACAATATGTTCCTTTTATTATGTTGTCTGCTTGTTGTTTCATTTTTCAAAATACATATTGAAATAATGAGGTTCTCAACAAAGCAAGATAAGCTGTATGACACATGTCCAAAGTACTTCATATATACCTATAACATTATAATATAGTGAAGACCGCAGAGAACATTCGTACATCCCAACAGTTCTCACTCTGTGCATAGAGCCGTAGATCCTAAACAATTTTGAACCCATGTTTATAAAATAATGTGTACCTAACCTCATTGTCAATAAGACTCCAAACAAGAGCACCACCTGCGGGTGCCTCACACTTGTCTGATATTATCCTTTTACGGTTTATTTATTTTATATAAAACATATTCAAATTCGGAATGAATATTTACATATTATAATGACCGCACACAACTTCTATTTTTCAAATATTGAAACAAGATTTACCGTGTGGAAATAAATTCAAGTTCATATACATGATAAGGAAGATTTTAACGTTGGACGGTTGTCACAATCAGTCAAGATCCCAAGCTGAGTATTGTGTATGCATTGGACAGGCAAATGAGATGGTCAACTGTAACTAAAGATATTGAATATATTACTGTTTTCATTTTTTTAGTAACAGTGACCTTGTCCCCAACAACACAATCTGATTGAAGATATTCACAATAGGTTTGAAATACATTCTGTTTTTATTGCTTGGGGAAAATTTGAAATCAATGTAACAAAAAGTGAAAAAAATATGTTGAATTCTCATAAATAACCAAAATACATCCAAATGTATGTTTTTTACCCTAAACAACAGGCCTGCTCAGCCTCTGTATCATTCAATGTGAAGAAGGTTAATAGATGCGCAAGTTTTCCTCATTTTAAAGTAATAGGTTTTATAGTTTCCATGTAAGTGACCTAAATGCAAAATTTAACCAACTATGTCCAATTCTCAAAATCAACCAAAATACATACAAAATTATATTTGTTACCAAAAAAAATCCAGGCCTCAGCATCAATATTTGATAGTTTCCATGTAAGTGACTTAAACGCAAAAAATAACCAACACCGCCAATTCTCAAAATCAACCAAAATTCATCAAAATTAATGTTTTTTACTCCAAAAAACAGACAACACTCTTTGCATCTTTAGAATACCATGTTAAGAAGGGTATTAGACGAACAAGTTTCAAAGAATTAGGTTTGATAGTTTCCATGTAAGTGACCTAAACGTAAAACTTAACCAACTATGTCCAATTCTCAAAATCAACAAAAATACATCATTTTTTTGTTTTTTACCCCCAAAAAAGGCTTCACTTAGCATCTCCAGCATACAATGTGAAGAAGCGTATTAGATGAACAAGTTTTCCAAGTTTCAAAGTGTTAGGTGTGATAGTTTCCATGTAAGTGACCTAAACGCAAAACTTAACCAACGCCGCCGACGATGACGAAGACGACTATGACGATCAAGTGACGACAATAGCTCGTCTTTTTCCCCCAAAACAATCAGACGAGCTAAAAATCTAAATAGAATGAGAAGTTAATGATATAAAACATAAAAAATTGTAATCTTCAAACAAAGTTATCATTAGTTGTTATGATTCAAATAAAGAAGTATATTATTTTACATGTCAAGTTGGGTGACGCATTTTATACGTGAAAGGAATGTTCATCATTATTTGTATTAATGTATGATATATTGTTAAGAAAAAACACTAATACACTTTCAAAAAGTGTCTATCATAGACCCCGATAGACAACTTTTTTATGAAATACTATTGGAAAAAAGCATTCGTGTTTTGCCAATAAAAACAGATACAGGTAGGGCAAACGTATGCAATTTTTTTTTTGAAGGGTTTAACCCTTTCCCTCATACGACAATTCTGCAGCAGAAGACTTTGAACATATTTGACATGTCTTAAACTTTGTCATAAACCTACAAAATATATAAAGAAAAATGGTATTAGGAAAGTCATTGGTTATACATCTGATAATTTTATGTTCACGTATCTTCAATATAGGTTCGAGTGTTCAGCGTCAGTGATTATGAACCTACTAGAGTCACAGGTTCGATCCAAAAGTGCCCCGCACCAATTATGGTGAAGTACTCTTTGGCAAGGTACATTTCCTTGCATAGTACTGGTTTGTTTACCCCATGGATCACAAACAAGTGAATTGATGCTGTGATATTACTGAAATAATGTTAAAACAGCTCAAAACCCCAATAAAACAAAAATCTAAAATTCCAAGGGAAGTAATTCATGAGTTTTCTATTTTTCTAAATAACTAAGGGAGGTAATTTATATTGTTTGGTGATGAGGTATATTGAAATCTCATTGATGCAAAAACGATCATATGTTCCCCCTAGCTTTTTTCTTGCGTTTGATTAAGCAAATGTTCATCTATCTATTTATTTAATTCACTTAATTGGAGATGGCTGCTTTTTAAATAAGTGGTAAATATTGCGTTTTTCATCAAAAACTCAACTTTAAACACTTTTTCCATGGCAACAGGGCAATATTTGGAATTCCTAACACTATTTTTCTTAATAGTTCACTGATGTCAACATGTGGAATAAGTTTAAGCAATATCCGTGACTATGCGTGCCGAAAAAGTTTAAATGCATACAGAGAATAGCTATTAATTATCAGTTTAATTAGTTATGTTAATTAATGCAACTGGTTGCCATATGTGTTAAAATAAATGTTTCTTTATCCTTTAATTTAAATATAAACACTAAAGTTTTCTTTTCTTCATGTTATAGTAAATTATGATATAGAGATTGATATGTTCAACATTACTTGTTAAGCTTATTCATAATCAGAATGTGTTTCTATGTGGTATCTCATTTTTCTTACAGGAGCCGGACTTGATCAATAAATTATAAACAACTGATTCCTATTTTTATATCGCTTATGATGTCTTCGTACGTGTATTATACAGACGTGCTCAGCCTTAACACTTATTATATGTATCTATACAGCAAATAGCATATGTTAATGTATCTATACAGCAGATAGCATATGTATATGTATCTATACTGCAGATAGCTTTGAATTCAAGATTTTGGAGAACGTCTCCTATTGTTAGGAGGTTCAATTACGGATAGTACGAAAAACCTAGCATTACTATGTTTCGTCCTTCTTTCAATATGGAGGTGGACTGTTGGTCTGGAAGACGGGATCGGGCCCTCCTCCTGATATATGAAGGCAAACACTGTGTTAGTTTAATTGCCTCAAATCTGATTTAACGTAATCTATTGTGTTACATTAATGAAACATTATTTCATCCTTACTCTTTCCTATTATGTGACGATCGGTTGAACAAAATGTTAGTGTTAGTAGTAACTTAAAGTATCTTTAAATATATATTCTCGATGCAAAAAGGCACATAATGTGCTTAGGAGTTCACAGCACGCCACCCTTCACTACTAATCCCATGCCTATAGGGTAAAGCCATATTAATAGTAGTTATATACTTTCTTCAAGCAATCATGCACCGGGAAACGAATGGATAATCAACCAGCAAAAGACCATAGTACAGATAGACCAAGGGCTGCAATGACATTGAGATCAATCGTTATCGTCCATATGAAAGATTTACTGAGTGATCATTTATCAAAATAATCAGGGATCGCGACATAAAAAAAAATGGTTCTGATAAGCGGAAGCAACTATTCAGATGGAACATAAGTACATACCAAATCACTCCACCCACTATGAATTGTAGTGATATATATTAAATGCCTCATTTCGAGTGTGAACGCTCTTCCGTCATCGTTCAATTATTCGTAGAAAGATACAATTGTACTATATCTTATATATTAAAATGAGGCAAATCCAAAATGCTTTATGTCGAAAAACCTAGATATCGGCGATGAAGCAAGACAGATAGTAAGACAAACCAGAACGACGTACTTTTCATTTCTCTAATGCCTAATACGTTCTCATATCAGATCTACAGGATACTGTCATATACGAACAGTATTGTCACCACAGGACAGAACTGGTTTTATTCTTCTGTACACTTTCCTACAAACGCTATATGCTACCGTTACAAGGGTGTTATGCAGGCAGGTTTCCGATGTCTGTCTGTTAGATAGGTTGCCTAGCTTCTTGTAGCAAATTAATACAAAAGTTATCAAACACTTGATATTCGTTCTTCGATGGTGTCTCTATATTGCAAGACCGTTTACTCCATAGTTAATAATGAAAATTAAGACATAATGCCTTCAAACCTTATAGGTAGCTTGTTAATAATATTTTGACGTTAAGTGACATGCACAATGCGTCATCAAACTATTATAAATGTGCGTCGGTTATTTGTAAGCAATCTTATTATGGTAATGCCTTCGATACAAAGGTACCATCATAAACACACAAGTTGTACACATACATAAGACAAATAGGTTATGTTAACCAATATAATTATGTTCCTCTACTGATCTAGAGACGTTATATAACCACGCTTGTTTCACATATTTCCAACCTCCTTCGTATATACAAACATTTCAAGTGTGTTCAAATGAAACAATTGAATTTAAGTCATATGGTTTGAACGAGTTATTTTTTCATCTCTATGAATGTATGTATTGTGGGAATGAATCTGAAATGTAAATTTGTCTGTGGAATGTAAAACTTAATAGCTCAAAGGGTATTACCGTTTATATATGCTTGAACATTTATTGCTAGTATTTTAAATGTTACTGACGTAACCAATTGAATATGTGTTGAACATAATAAAGTGACATACTTTAGTTAGCAACAGTGCTAGTGTGTATTATTCTTTTATATGTTTGAAAAATACTGAATTTTATAATTGAAAAATGAGTATAACGACTGTATATCTTATCGGCATTGAATTCATTTTCGGGATCAAAGTATCTTAAACGTCTGCCAGGATATTCCCCACTGAGGTGGGGCAGGACAGTGATCCAGTGGTATCATAGAAATGCCAAAGTACATAGACACTATGAAAACTTTCACATCAAATACGAAATGATCTGTGTAAAACTATGACAGCTATTTATATGTATATATGTAAGGTTTGTGATGAATACCAACATCAATATCAAAGTCTGTGTCATAGGACATTTTTCACTTTTCCTGAAGCCAAGTATGTTATTTAAGAGGATTATGAGGCTCTTTATATCTTGATATTTGTGATAGCAAAGTCATCTTTTCTTGAAAAAGGCCGAATAAGTAACCAGATTTTGAATAAGTAACAGGTTATTTAAAATGTTCAATGGGTCTCTCCCATTATCTACAACAACAGCAACATCATCAACAGTGTTGTTGGCAACATCAACATATGCAGTACCTTAGATCAAATCTGATTAAGCAACAACAAAGAAACAAAGAACATAACACCACTTTTAGATTTGAATAAGGAACAAGGAACAAGTAACCAACTTCACATTCGAATAAGGAATGTTCCAAATGCCGTTTGAAAAGTTGAATCATAACAGTGACGTTATTGTTTTAGATGACGTCATGCACATGCATTATCAACATTTAAGATCCGCGTGTCATGCAACAGTTTACTGTTATCCGATCAAAAACGAATCCTTATTCCTTATTCCTTATTAAAATGTGAAGTTGATTACTTGTTCCTTATTCCGTATTCCTTATTCGAATGTGAAGTTGGTTACTTGTTCCTTGTTCCTTATTCAAATGTAAAGTTAGTTATATGTTCCTTGTTCCTTTGTTTTTGCTTAATCAAATTTGATCTAAGGTACTGCATATGTTGATATTGTCAACAACACTGTTGATGATGTTGTTGTTGTTGTTGTAGATGATGAGAGAGACCCATTGGAACATTTTAAATAACCTGTTACTTATTCAAAATCTGGTTACTTATTCGACCTTTTTCAAGAAAAGATGCATCTGCTATCCCAAATATCATTCCAATTGTATACGTTGATGTTGCAAACCACAATTGTGATATTTTGGTTGTTGTAGATGATGCCGGAGACCCATTAGTACATTTCAAATCACCTGTTAATTTTCCAAAAAAACTGTTATTCGTTACTTATTCAGAAAATCAATTCAAACTGCATACGTTGATGCTGCCAACAGCAAATGGGATGTTGTTGTTGTTGTAGTTGCTGACGGAGATCTATAAGTACCTGTAAAATGATTTGTTATTCAAAAACTTCCCCCAGCTGGGCGGGGGTCAGAAATAGCCCAGCTGTCGCACTACAGTGTGGTAGAAATCCACCACTGTGTCTGCTCGTTTGCCGTGAGCTGCAACCCGTGTCGCGTGATGATGGGATCCTGGTAGTTGAGTAGGATCGGAGTATGGCAATTTTAAACTCCGTTTCTGCAATACACTGCTTTGGCCTTGAGTTGGGTTAAACGGGAGGTCAGGAAGGCCCGCCCTGATCAATCGGCTGGTCATGTTTAGCCCTGATACCCTTTATTTAGTTACAATTTCTTTTTCATTATATTAACTTTTTACGAAATATGTTATTTCATAAATATTTGTACCCGTTTACATTTGGGACAAAGTGTATCAGAAGGCAGTGGCTTCAGGGTCAATCGGCTAAAAGAGATATTTAATTGACGATCGCTCACTTTCTTATGGTAGTCCATGCTTGGTCGGATACCACAGGAAGTATCAGTTGCTCAATTTAGCCTGTTCTAGACGAGTATGCCGATGGTGTAACTTTGGCGTAGACCGAGATGGATATCCCCGGAATACGTCCCCTTGTTGGGCTCTGTGGCGGGTGAAGGGCACCACCGATGAAACTATCAAGGCTGACATGGCCACCCAAAAAAAAGCCAAGCGTACCTTATCTGATGTTTCAGATGATTCCGGTGACGAAAGTCACCGTTTCAATTTTTCTACTTTCCCCAGTTTTTTAGTTATTAAATCTACAGTTGAACGTAAAACAATTACAACGCTCTCTCCATTTGTGATTGAGAAACAATTGTCATCCATTATTGGAACGCCAAAATCAGTAAAAAGTTTAAAAGACGGTACTTTACTTGTTGAAATTTCTTCCAAAACACAATCTGAAAATCTATTAAACAAAAAAGTATTTTTCGAAGTACCTGTCAACATATATGCTCACCCATTCCTAAATTCATCAAAGGGTGTCATAAGATGCAGGGAACTTGGAAATTGTAAAACAACTGAATTAATTACTGAAACTTTAAAAGGTCAAGGTGTTACAGATGTGAAACGCATTAAGATGTTCAGAGATGCGTCTGAAATATTGACCAACACTTACATTTTTACTTTTAATACTCCAAATTTACCAAAAGAAATCAAAATTGGTTACCAAATAGTCAAGGTTGATTGTTATATACCCAATCCCTTGCGCTGTTATCGGTGTCAAAAGTTCGGTCACCACGAGAGTAAATGTAATGGTTCCTATGTCTGTAGTAAGTGTACTTTTGTTGAAAAATGATCACCAGTTGTCTACCTTTACTAATACTGTTAAATGTGCGAACTGTGGCCTGAATCATGCTGCAAGTCCGAAGGAATGTTCTTTTTGGCTTTCACAAAAAGAAATACTTAATGTAAAGTATAAACAAAATGTTAGTTTTGTGGAGGCCAGGAGGATTGTTGCTCAACAACAAAACATTACAGCTAGATTTAATGGTGACAACAGTTTCGCATCTAAAACTAGACCAACTGCTATCAGGCCTGTTGCCAATACACCGCCACCCTCACAAGAATGTACTACATGCCATTGCCTTTTAAAGGTTCTATCTCAAAAGTTTCCTGACATCAGTTTACAGTTAAAAGCAATTATGTTAAATGAACAGCCCTCTACTTCTATCCTTTCTTCATTACCATCAATGAACAAAGATACCTGTAGCAATACTGCATCTTCTTCTAAAAGAAAATGAGCCTTCTTCTAAACAAATTGAGTCTTCTTCATCTAAAGAAATTAAATCTTCTTTTGGTGAAATAGAATCTTCTCCTAAAGAAATTGAGTCCTCTTCTAAAGAAATTGATTCTTCTTCAAAAGGAAAGGAATCTTCTAAAGTTATAAAAAAAGTTCCAAACATATGAGTAAATCACCTGATACGAGTAAACCTTCAATTGTTAAACTTAAAACAAATCAACAAAATAAACCTAAGTCAAAATCACACTCAAAGCCCGATTTTGAAGGCTTTGAGAAACAAAAATCTAGAAAAAATAAGGTCCAATTAGATAGAACTAGTGACTGTAAACCTAAAATTACAAATCGTTTTCAGACATTGGATGACATGGAGACACAGGAAACTGAGTCTCCTAGTCCATGGTCGGATACGAAAGATGACTGGAAACAAAACATTGATTCCTGGCATACTTCGATACCTGAAACCAAAATTTGTGAACCTGTATCGAAATGAATTCCATAATCCAGTGGAACTGTCGTTGATTTAAAGCCAATTTTGAGGAATTGTCTCTTCTAGTTAATGAAAAGAAACCAGTAGCTTTATGCTTACAAGAAACATTTTTAAAAGATAGTCTTTCTCTTAAATATCATTCATGTTATCATAAAACTTCCGATGCAAGTGCTCGAGCTTGTGGTGGGGTAGCAATATTTGTTAACAACTCTGTTCCCCATAGCTTAGTCTCACTTACTACAACTCTGCAGGCAACTGCGGTAAGAATTTCAATGAGCAAAACAATTACCCTATGTTATTTGTATCTTCCGCCAAGTCAGCCTCTTGATACAGACAAGCTCGTTGAGCTTGTCAATCAGCTTCCAACACCTTTTATGATAGTTGGTGACTTTTGAATAATAAATCTCACACTAACCTGTATCCTGCTACTGGTTCTTACTCATCTCTTGATCTTTATATTTGTAGTCCTGATATATTTGTTGACTTTAAGTGGAAGGTGGAAGACAACCTTCATGGAAGTGATCATTTCCTTATAATTATCACTGAAACTGGGGCGTCCAGAGGCGTCCGAGACGATGGAAGTGTGATTGGACACTTGAAGAAGTGAAGTCTGTGATTAGACACTGGAAGAAGTAAAGATTGTGATTGGACACTGGAAGGAGTGAAGCTTGTGATTGGACACTGGAAGGATTGAAGATTGTTATTGGACACTGGAAGGAGTGGAGATTGTGATTGGACACTGAGTAGATGTAGATAACTATGGACAGACAGTAATATGTTTTTTTAGTAATAAGCATTTATTATATAATAAGAATTTTGTATAGGACAAATAACAGAATGTGTGAGAACATTTTTGTGTAAGGATAATACATTTTGCTTTCCCTTTACCCTTGAGTCTGTTGTACACTTAGAAGCAATTATTGGTATTCTAGTATGGCCGTTTTGAACTAGTTTCATACTGTTATATATTAGAACGAGGGAAATTTGCAGAATTTGTTGTCCATGAATGTATGTATGAATGTGATTCACCTGTTCCTTAACATTATAGCCTGGTGGAGGTTTACACTGTTATAGCTGTCTTTGCCCTTTATAGTGAGACTCTTCGCTAAACCCTTTACTATCTCTTAGCCATTGTCATTGCAATTATAATTGATGTTTTGGTTGAATCTTATGCTTGTAGGCGAGTCTGTTGGTTGAATTTGGATTTTGGTTATTATCACATATTAGATCTTGATTGACCATACATTTAGCAGAGAATGTTATTTGACTGGTCTATCTAGTTTTTTTTCTCAGCGGTCATCTTTCACTATTTCCAATTCATACTTCCTGTTGGTTCCCAGTTTAAAAAAAAAAAAGTTGGATAATAAGGTGTTCTTTTGTCACAGGATTGACAGACAAGACAAAAGATAAACAAAATACTGAATTAGACTGGACACAGTGACTTGACTATTTTAGTAACTTTAATAAAAAAAAAAAAAATCAGCGTTTGATTTTCAGATTTAGTTTTCAATGAGTTTGATTAGTTTTGATTATAATTAATTTAATTAGACTGGACACAGTAATTATAACAATTATTTATTTTCAGCTTTTGTTTTAAGATTTGGTATTAAATGAGTTTGATTAGTATTGATTCAAATTGATTTGATTAGACTGGACACAAGCTACTTGAATATTTATTTATTTTTCAGCTTTTGTTTTTCAGATTTAGCATTCAATGTTGTTTAATTGGTGTTGCTTATATTTATTGGATGACTATGAGCATTGAGGAATTTCCTAATATTTTCTAATTATCAATTTATTGAATAATCAGAGGTGAATAACTTTCTTTCTATTATCTTGAAACAGACAAAGCTCTGTTTCTGTATAATGGTTTTAAAGTTGGTTATATATACTTAATTAGATTAGTTCAATTTCACTTTGATATGCTAGTAGTTGAATTGTCAATTTGAATCAAAATCAATTGTTTTAGTTCAGGTTTTATATCAGATATTGAATTATTCTATATTATTATTCAATATGTCAGAGGATAAGGAAGAATTTAAGTTAGATATGGCGTCAGGGGGAACAGAGCATAGTAAAGAAGATGACAATCTGATTAAGGCTTTTCATGATTTACACCTAGCCCCTCATGTGGAGACAACAAGCGACTTGATGGATTTCTTGTCCAAATTTGGAAAACTTGTGTCCGATAAAGAGGTTCCACAGAAGACACAACCTTCAGCCTCTTATCATTTTCCAAAACTTTCAACATTCTATGGTGAGGATAACAAGGGAGAGACTACTTGGGAAACATTTAAATATGAGATTCAATCCCTGATTACGGATAAAGTTTTTTCCAATGAACAGATTGTTTTGGGAGTCCGGAGAGCAGTTAAAGGGAATGCAGGAGATATCCTCAGAAGACTAGGCCCCGGAATAAGTTTGAATGAGATTTTATCAAAGTTTGACTGTACATTTGGGAGTATTGAAACCAAAGAGAGTATATTAAGACAATTGTATGCGTGTCAACAAGGATTAAAGGAGACTATTGCTAGCTATTCTAATCGTTTAGAGGATATATACTCTCAAGCAGTATCCCTGGATTCTTTACCGAAAGATGATCGTATTTTACAACGAGTATTGTTTCATGGATTGAAATCAAACATTAAGCATTTAGCTGCATACAAGAATGATGTTATCACAGACTATGGTAAATTTAAGATAGAGCTGCGGAAAATCGAAGCAGATTTAAAGGTTGCAGATGTTAAGACATGCAGTGCTAACATCAATATGGAGACGAAATCATCAGAGATGACAGAACTGAAGGAGTTATTAGTTAAACTAAATGAACGGATTGACAAATTAGAGCAGCATCACATTAAAGCTGATGGAGGATATGTAACACAGTCTTCGAACTACAGAGGAAAACCTCCAACACTTAGAGGATCTTATAATGGTGAGGAAGAGTCAGAGGTCAGAATAACAACAATAGTACCCGAGACCAGAAAATACCTTTGGGATCTCAGAACTTCACACCAACTTGTTTTGGATGCAATGGGAAAGGACATATGATAAAAGATTGTCCAAGTGTAAAGCAAAGGCAATGTTATAACTGCAAGGAGTATGGGCATATATCAAAGTACTGCCCAAACTAATATGTGCCTCTGTTGCAGGGTCAAACTTAAGCAAACCCATTAACAAAGACCCTAGACTAATTGGTCATACAAACGAAGTAGACATACATTTAGAGAACATAAATACAATAGCTCTAGTTGACACAGGAAGTTGCATAAGTACAATATCTGAATCTTTTTACAGGAATAATCTTTTTACCATACAGATTCAACCTCTTGAAAACATTATCATGATTGAATGTGCTGATGGACAACCATTGCCTTACATTGGATTCATTGAAGCTGAACTTACGGTGTTAAATGGAATTCCAAAGTCAACAACAACACCATGTTTGTTTCTTATAACTCCCGACACAAAGTATTCGACATCAACACCGGTTATTCTTGGGACAAACATTCTAGATGTCTTACTCAAAGAATGCCAGCAGAACTTTGGAGTTCAGTTCCTTCAACGATGTTCACTACATACACCATGGTACTTAGCATTTAGATGTTTAGTAATACGTGATAAGGAACTTAAGAAGAATGGAAACAGAATAGCTGTTATCAGATCGGCTGAAGTAGGAAAAATAATAATAGGACCTAATGAATCAAGGATAATTAAAGGCCGTACAGATAAAGAATTAGGTTATAGCAATACATGTGCTATAATACACGAATCAGAAGAGTCTTCATTACCCAACTTTATTGACATCGCTCCTGCTGTAGTTAGTTACGAGTATGGAAAGACAAGATAGTTTGATGTTAACATTTCCAATATCACATCTAACTGTGTTGTAATATCACCAAGAGCTATACTGTGCGAATTACAGCCAGTTAATGATGAGAAGGTAGAGGAAGGAGAAGATGGAAACACCATTGAGAGTGTCCTAAATAAAGTGCATATGGACACTAACGACAAACTTAATCCAGATCAACTTAAGGATATCAATAAGTTGTTAATCAAACATGAAGTTATATTTTCAACAGGAGAAACTGACATTGGATTTTGCGATTTAATAAAACATAGGATAGATCTAGTAGACGGCATTCCTTTCAAACAGAAGACTAGACGAATACCCCCAGCTATGATTGCGGAAGTAAGACAACATTTAGAAAATTTACTGGCTACAGGAGTTATAAGGAAGTCGAAATCACCATGGTCATCTAATGTTGTATTGGTCAGAAAAAGGAATGTCAAACTAAGGTTATGTGTGGACTACAGAATGTTGAACAATCGAAGTGTCAAAGATGCGTATGCTCTTCCAAAGATTGAAGAAACGTTTGACGTCCTACAAGGAAGCAAATACTTTTCAACGATTGATATGAAATCTGGTTATCCCCAGGTTGAAGTTGAAGAGGCTCATAAAGAAAGAACAGCTTTTAGTGTCTCAAATCTCGGATTTTACGAATATGTTAAGATGCCATTCGGATTGACTAATGCACCAGCAACATACCAGCGACTGATGGAAGAGTGCTTAGGTGATTATAACATGACAATTTGTGTCATTTATCTCGATGACCTTATATTTTTTTCAGATACGTTCGAAGAGCATCTCCGTCGTTTAGATCTTGTGCTGACAAGATTAAGGGAGTGTAATCTAAAATTATCTCCGGAGAAATGTTTCTTTATTCAGGACCAAGTGTCATTTCTTGGCCATGTAGTCAGTGAACGAGGAGTAGAAACTGATCCATCGAAAATAGAAAAGATAAAGAATTGGCCCACCCCAACAAGCTATGATGAACTTCGATCATTTTTGGCCTTCTGCTGTTATTACCGTAGGTTCATTAAAGATTTTAGTAAAATCACTAGACCATTGGCCGATCTTCTACCACCGACTTCGTCAAAGAAAAAGAAACCAGTTAAGCAATGGATTTGGACAGATAAAGAACAGAATATATTCGATGAACTTAAAGAGATTCTTACAAATCCCCCAATCTTAGCATATCCAGATTTTTCTAAACCATTTGAGTTGCATACTGATGCATCAGGAAAAGGCTTTGGAGCGGTTCTTTATCAAGAAGATGGTAACATGAAAAGAGTAATTGCATATGCCAGCAGAGCATTAACCAAGTCAGAAAAGAATTACAGTGCCTATAAATTAGAATATTTGGCATTAAAGTGGGCAGTAACAGAGAAATTTTCAGATTATTTGACATTGAGACATTTCACAGTTTTAACAGATAACAACCCTCTGACATATATTCTAACAACAGCCAAACTTGACGCAACAGGACAAAGATGGGCATCCGCTCTTGGAAAATATGATTTTGAAATAAAATACAGAGCTGGATTAAACAATATAGATGCAGATGCTATGTCTAGATACCCCCATGACAAAGTACAGTCGGAACCAAATGAGAGAATTAGCATCATGGATGATATTGTCAAAGCAATATGCAGTAACACGGATACACCACCTGTTATAGAAACAATTTGTACACATATAAATATCATAGATGCTACAGAAGACAATGGTTCACCAATGGCTCAGGTAGAGTTCAGAGAAATAAGAAAAGAACAGAGAAGAGATAAAGTTATAGACAGATGGAGGATAGCTGTATTGGACAAAAAAGTACCGACTAAGAATTTGACAAAAGATGACATGGGAATGAAAAAGCATTTTAAAAATCTCATCATGAAACGAGGAATACTGTTCAAACAGACAAAAGTAGAAGAAGAAACAATTGAACAGTTAGTATTACCAGGTTGCTATAGAGAAACAGTATTGAGAGGTCTTCATGATGATATTGGCCATCCTGGCCGAGACAGAACTCTTGCGTTATTGAGAGAACGATTTTACTGGCCTGGAATTACTAGAGATGCCGAAACTTGGATTGTACAATGTGACAGATGTACTCGCAGAAAGTCAGGATCTGATACAAGAGCTCCTTTAGTAAATATTGGAACAAGTTACCCATTAGAACTAGTCTGTATGGATTTTCTAACACTAGAACCTTCAAAATGTGGAATTGAGAACATTCTTGTATTAACTGACCATTTTACCAAATTTGCGATGGCAATTCCTACAAAGAACCAAACGGCAAAGACAACAGCTGAAGCGTTTTATAATGAGTTTATCCTTCATTATGGAATACCAAATAGAATTCACTCTGATCAAGGAGCTAATTTTGAGTCCAACATTATAAAAGAGTTATGTCAATTAACGAACATGGAAAAAAGCCGAACATCACCGTACCATCCACAAGGAAATGCAGGTCCCGAAAGGTTCAACAGAACTTTACTTGGTATGTTAGGGACGCTTGAAAATGACAAGAAAGCGGATTGGAAGAAGTATGTCAGTTCGTTGGTTTATGCATACAACTGTACCCCACAAAGTTCTACAAAACATTCCCCATTTGAGATAATGTTTGGACGAAAACCAAGATTACCTATAGATTCTCTATTTGAAATGGTCACAGAAAACACCAACAAAACAACCAAAGAATATGTACAAGATCTCCAAGAAAGAATGGAAACAACTAGAAAAATAGTCAGTAAACATTTGAAAAATTCGAAAGAGAAACAGAAGCAGTATTATGACATCAAAGCAAAGGCTGCAAAACTTAATGTTGGAGATAAGGTATTAGTGAGAGTTCTAGCATTCGGAGGAAAATATAAGATTAAAGATAAATTTCAGGAGGAAATTTTTACTGTCATAGAACAGCCGAATGACAACATTCCAGTGTTTTGCGTCAAATCAGATACATCTAGCATGCTGAAAACGTTACATAGAAACCATTTGTTCCCTATAGGACATGAAAGAAAAGAAAAAAAGAATGTACCACTTCCAAAGAAGAGGTTATCATTGTTAAAGAAGAAACAATTAGATGTGGCCACAAAGCGAGCAGTTGATACAGATTCAAGTGATGAGTCTGAGGAAGAAATGGAATCAGGGAAGTCTGTAGTAAGTATAGACGTGTTAGGGGACGCCCGAGCACCTGAAAAGGAACTCCTTACAAGAGATGTAGAAGTACATGATAAGAATGTGGAAATAAGAGAAGTGGAAGTCTTTAATGGAGAAAGACGTGACGGTGATAACAACCGTATAGAGGATGCAGAAGCAGAGGGAACAAGGGATAATTCTGAAGAAAACCATGAAACAAATGACAATAATAACAGTCACATAGAGCATGAAGTAGAAGAGGGAACAACAGAAGATTTTGAAGAAGATCAAAATACATAAGAACGAGCAAACGATGAGGAAAATGAAAATGAACGACCAACTCCAACTCCACGAAGATCAACTAGAGAGAGAAGAAAACCCACATGGTTTGATTCATACCAGATGTCTATATCTAGTGGATCGAAAGATTCAAATTTAGAGGCATTAAGTATTTTGAGTTCGTCAGGAGTGCTCACAGAAATAGATAGAAATGTTGCGTATAAACTTTTAAATGCCATAATCAAATTATTCTGTTTTATATTTGTTAAATGTTTTTAATGACTTTAATTTCATTTTTTAGTGCGTTGACGTATTCGTATATATGCAGAGAAGAGCTTGAAAATGAATGATTTTCAATGTCGTTTCATATATTTGAGGAAATGCTTTATATATCTATATGCAGCAAACGTTTCATTTCGAGATGATTTTGTCCAGGAAGAACAATTCTGTTATTTTTCTGTTTTGTTATTTTCATGTATATATATTTACATTGTATGTTTATAAGTTGTTGTTTTTTTCATTTGTGATGTCGGACACATTTGACGTGACAGTGACGTGACAATGACGGGACGTCATTTACGGCACGGGGAAGTATGTGATAGGGTCACTTTTGTTATGACTTGGTGAACACTGGTGAACAGTGTTCACCTGTGTAAAGTGTGCAAAGTGAGACTTAAAATAACTCTCTCTGGTGAGCTCATGTTTTATGAGCAATCCAATCTCATATCATTCAGTCTGGTTTTAGTGGTTGAAATAGAGTGTAGTGTCAGTCTTTCATATTAGTTAAGTAAGTTGTGTTTCTTGTACTTTGTTTCGTTTTGCTCTATTTTGAATTGTCTGTCGAGATTCTTCTGTTTGGATTTATTGAATTTAACTACTCTTTAACACAGCCTAATCTTCATTTAATTAACACATTTCTATTCATTCTAATCTAAGTGCACTATTTCTATTTAACATTTCAGTTAACAAGAAAGTAAGAAAGTAAGAAAGTACATTAGGATTGTAAAAAGTATATGCCCTCAATTCCACAAATTGGTAAGTGTTAATATATGTTGTAATGTAATAATATTGTATTGCATTGTTGTCTTTACGTCGTTGTATTGTAATATAATATCTATTTTAATGTGGTCTTGTAAAGTAAAGGGTCATCATATCAGCAAATGATATTATGATCATTTACATATGTAATTAGCTTCCAATTGTCCGATTTGATTGTAAATTCTTGTTATTGTGTTTTAATGTACATTAGGATTGTAAAAAGTATATGCCCTCAATTCCACAAATTGGTAAGTGTTAATATATGTTGTAATGTAATAATATTGTATTGCATTGTTGTCTTTACGTCGTTGTATTGTAACATAATATCTATTTTAATGTGGTCTTGTAAAGTAAAGGATCATCATATCAGCAAATGATATTATGATCATTTACATATGTAATTAGCTTCCAATTGTCCGATTTGATTGTAAATTCTTGTTTTTGTGTTTTAATATGTGTTGTACAATACAATTTCAGAGGGAAATCATATATCTACGATATATCAGAGAAAATAAAGACCTCAAACTAAATTTTGGCTTCGAGTTTAATAAGTAACCACACCAAAACGAACCCTATAATAGAAGCTCCACAAAGCGAACTGGAATTTATTCCAGATGCGATGTGAACATTCCATTAATCCGGATGCTTTCTTGGAATGTGATGACCCTACACAGCTATTTACATCTTTAATATATCTGGCTGCTAAAGAGGCAATTCCCCAAACTTTGACACATCCAAAGCACCGTCGCAAACCTTTGTTCGATGAGGATTGCAAAAAGGCTATAGGAACACGCAAATCGGCTTTAAGGCAGTTTAACCTGAGGCCAACCCATCAAAATTATGTATACTTTAAAACAGCTAGAGCAACAGCTCGTAAAACAATTAAGCACAGTAAACGTGCGTCTTGGAGACAGTATGTATCTAGATTAAATTCTAGATCATCTGTCAAAAACACATGGGACATGATAAGGAAAATAAAAGGAAAGAGCAGTTAGCTTAGTGTGAATCATCTGAACACATCAGACGGTATCACTCGTTGGCAGATTCCTTTGCACAAAAGTAGTCCTCTTCAAACTATTCTCCAAAGTTTCAAAAATTTCAACAGCAGAGGGAGAAACGGAAAATTAACTTTAAATTGAAAAATGAAGAGGCCTACAATAAAGCTTTTACGTTAAAAGAATTAAAATCGGCTCTCAAGAAGTGCCATGATTCCGCTGCGGGTACGGATGATATACACTATCAACTGATTAAGCATTTACCTTTCCGATCCCTTTCTTGTTTACTTGACGTCTATAATCAGGTTTGGCGAACGGGAAATCTCCCGAGATCTTGAAAAGAGGCCATCGTTATTCCAATTTCAAAGCCTGGTAAAGATACAACTAATCCTGGGAATTATCGTCCTATAGCCTTAACTAGCTGTATATGTAAAACCATGTAAAGAATGGTGAGCGACAGACTTGTTTGGTTTCTTGAAAAGAACAAACTTATTACTACTTTCCAGTCTGGTTTTCGTAAATATAGAAGCACAGTGGATCATTTGATCCGTTTTGAAACTTTTATCAGAGAAGCATTCATTAAAACGGAACACGTTGTCTCCGTCTTCTTTGACTTAGAAAGTGCATATGACACTACCTGGAAATATGGTATTATGAATGACCTATATGATTATGGCATAACAGGTCGCCTTGCTTTTGTCATGCTGCTTTTTTAAATGAACGTCAGTTTAAAGTTCGTGTTGGTGATACTTTGTCTGATCCACATAAACAAGAAATGGGTGTTCCCCAGGGATGCATTCTTTCTGTAACACTTTTTAGTGTGAGGATTAATAACATTATCAAATCTGTTAACCCTGGAGTTGAATGTTTTCTATATGTTGATGATTTCTGTACTTGCTACCAATCAAAACATATGCATACAATTGAAAGACAACTGCAACAAGTTTTGAATAATTTGCAAAATTGGTCAAACGAAAATGGCTTTAAATTCTTTAAAAGCAAGACCAAATGTATGCACTTTTGTCAACTTCGTAAACACCACCTAGATCCCGATTTAACACTAGATGGCACTCGTATTGACGTTGTGTCTGAATTGAAATTCCTTGGTCTATTATTCGATCCGAAACTGACTTTTGTTCTTCATATAAATTACCTTAAAAATAAATGCCAGAAAGCTTTAAATCTGTTACGCGTTGTGTCCCATATGGACTGGGGAGCTGACCGTAAAGTTCTCTTGAGACTTTACAGGTCGTTAATACGATCTAAATTAGACTGTGCATGCATTGTCTATGGCTCAGGACGAAAATCATACATTGCAACACTTGATTCCATTCACCATCAGGGTTTACGGCTAGCCCTGGGCGCTTTTCGAACTTCGCCCGTCAAAAGTCTCTATGTAGAAGCCAATGAACCACCCTTATAATTACTTCGACAAAAACTAGCTATGCAGTATATTTTAAAACTTAAGTCTAACCCTTCAAATCCCACTCATAGAGTTGTTTTTAAACCTTTATACAAGAAATTATTTTTAAAGAAGAAACGGGTAATACCGCCTTTTGGTATCCGTTACGGTCCTGAAGTCGCTAAGCTTGATATTCATCTTGAGGACATCGCGAGGCAGGAGATTTCAGATTCTCCACCTTGGACTCTAAATAGTCCATCATTCATTCATGATCTTGCAACGGATAAAAAGGCCTGCACAGATCCTATTGTTTTTAAATCCAAGTATATTGAAATTAAAAATACATATTATAACTTTGAGCATATTTATACAGATGGTTCTAAGGACGGAAAAAAGGCTGCTGCCGCTGCAGTTCATGATGGCGATGTAATAACATTTCGGTTGCCAAATAATGCTTCTATATTTTCTGCCGAGTTAAAGGCAATTCATTTGGCTTTGGACCATATTGAATCCGACGATTATTGGCGATATATTATTTTTACTGCCTCATTGTCTGCTATGCAGGCACTTCAGAATGACAAAATAGAGAACCCTATTGTTGTTGACCTCCTTTCTAGGTTATCGGGTATTTGTGCAACAGCACATGTAGTATTTTGCTGGATCCCCAATCATATGGGCATTCACGGTAACGAACATGCTGACTTGGCAGCAAAGTCTGCTCTTTCGAAAGATATTTTACCTTTTAAAATACCTATTCCGATTTTAAACCTTTAATACATGTTTTACTTTACGCTGAGTGGCAAAGTGATTGGAATGAACAACTAAATAATAAACTGCACTCAATCAAGTCAGTACTTGGTGAGTGGCTACCAGCTTATAGGTCGTGTCGCCGAGAAGAAATTGTCCTTGCTCGTTTACGCATTGGGCACACATGGTTAACTCATGCATACTTACTGAAAGGTGAGGAAGCACCTCAATGTATTCCATGTTTTACACAACTTTCAGTACGGCATATACTTCTGGAATGTGCTGATTTCGCTACAATACGTGTTAGATTTTGTTCAAGGCTCAAAGTATGCGTCAGCCCTTTCAGTCTATCAAACCTGAACTTGTATTTGATTTCCTTATGGAAATTAATAGTTTTAATAAGATATGATTATTTCTTAAATCGTGCTTTTGCACATTCATTACTCTTACTGATCCTGTTCCACATTTTCTCAGATATTATTTATCTTTATGTTAAGTATTACATAGTAATGTTGGGCTTGTTTGCCTATATCTTATTTTACATTGGCTTACATGTCATTTTATATCTATTTTAGGTATCGCATACATCATGATTGATTATTTCACCATTTACATTAAGTAAATTATTAAGCGCCCAAAATGAGCTTAGTTGTCGACGGGCCTAAAACACCATTCATTCATTCATTCATTATTCAAAAACTCTGTTACTTATTCGTTACTTATTCAGAAAATAAAATCAAACTGCATACGTAGATGTTAACAACAGCAAATGTGATGTTGTTGTTGTTGTAGATGCTGACGAAGATCTATAAAGACCTTTAAAATGACCGGTTCTTTATTCAAAAACCCTGTTACTTATTCGGTCGTTTTCATTAAAAGAAACCTTTTCTATCCAAAACATTACTTAAACTGCATTTGTTGATGTTGAAAATCACAATGTTGATGATGTTGTGGCTGTATATGATAACAGAAACCATTTGTACATTTTAAATCACATGTTACTTATTCAAAAACCTGTTACTTATTCGAACGTGTTCAAGAAAAGAAGCTATTGCTGTCCCAAATATCTTTCAAAATGCATTTGTTTATGTTGCAAGCAACAATATTGAGGTTGGTGTTGTTGTATATTATAAAAGTGAGCCATTGGTACATATTAAATCACCTGTTACTTATTCGAAAACCTGTTTCTTATTCGGCCGTTCACTGTTCCCTGTTCCTCATTCCTTATTCGAATGTGAAGTTGGTTACTTGTTCCTTGTTCCTTATTCAAATGTAAAGTTGGTTATATGTTCCTTGTTCCTTTGTTGTTGCTTAATCATATTTGATCTAAGGTACTGCATATGTTGATATTGCCAACATACTGTTGATGATGTTGTTGTTGTTGTAGATAATGAGAGAGACCCATTGGAACATTTTAAATAACCTGTTACTTATTCAAAGTCTGGTTATTTATTCGGCCTTTTTCAAGAAAAGATGCCTCTGCTATCCCAAATATCATTACAATTGCATATGTTGATGTTGCAAACCACAATTGTGATATTGTTGTTGTTGTAGATGCTGTCGGAGATCCATTAGTACATTTCAAATCACCTAATACTTATTCAAAAAACCTGTTACTTATTCGTTACTTATTCAGAAAATCAATTCAAACTGCATACGTTGATGTTGCCAACAGCAAATGGGGTGTTGTTGTTGTTGTTGATGCTGACGGAGATCTATATAACCTTTAAAATGACCTGTTACTTATTAAAAAAACCTGTTACTTATTTGGCCGTTTTCATTAAAATAAGACTTTTCTATCCAAAACATTACTTAAACTGCATATGTTGATGTTGAAAATCTCAATGTTGATGATGTTGTTGCTGTAGATGACAACATAAACCAATTGGTACATTTTAAATCACTTGTTACTTATTCAAAAACCTGTTCCTTATTCGACCGTGGTCAATAAAAGAAGCCATTGCTGTCCCACATATCTTTCAAATGCTTTTGTTTATGTTGCAAGCAACAATATTGAGGTTGTTGTTGTTGTAAATGATGAAAGTGAGCCATTGGTACATATTAAATCACCTGTTACTTATTCAAAAACATGTTACTTATTCGGCCGTTCCCTGTTCCTTGTTTCTCATTCCTTATTCGAATGTTATGTTGGTTACTTGTTCCTTGTTCCTTATTGAAATGTAAAGTTGGTTATATGTTCCTTGATCCTTTTTTGTTGTTTAATCAGATTTGAGCTAAGGTACTGCACATGTTGATATTGCCAACAATACTGTTGATGACGTTGTTGTTGTTGTTGTAGATGATGAGAGAGACCCATTGAATCATTTTAAATAACCTGTTACTTATGCAAAATCTGGTTACTTATTCGGATATTTTCAAGGAAGGATGCCTCTGCTATCACAAATATCATTCCAAATGCATATGTTGATATTGCAAACCACAATTGTGATATTGTTGTTGTTGTAGATGCTGCCATAGACCCATTAGAACATTTCAAATCACCTGTTACTTATTCAAAAAAACCTGTTACTTATTCGTTACTTGATGTTGCCAACAGCAAACATTATGTTGTTGTTGTTGTTGTTATAGATGCTGACGAAGATCTATAAGTACCTTTAAAATGACATGTTACTTATACAAAACCCCTGTTACTTATTCGGCCGTTTGCGTGAAAAGAAGCTTTTTCTATCCAGAATATTGCTTAAACTGCATATGTTGATGTTGAAAATCAAAATTTTGATGCTGTTGTTGCTGTAGATGATGACAGAAACCCGTTGTTACATTTGAAATCACCTGTTACATATTCAAAAACCTGTTACTTATTCGACCGTGTTCAAGAAAAGAAGCCATTGCTGTCCCAAATGTCTTTCAGAATGCATTTGTTTATGTTGCCAGCAACAATATTGAGGTTGTTATTGTTGTAAATGATGAAAGTGAGCTATTGGAACATATTTGATCACCTGTTACTTATTCAAGAACCTGTTACTTATTCAAGAATCTGTTACTTATTCATTACTTATTCGGCCTGTTTCATGATTAGAAGCCTTTGCTATCACAAATATAATTCAAATTGCATATTATGATGTAGAAACCACTATTGTGATGTTATTGTTGTTGTAGATGTTGACGAAGATGTTTAAGTACCTGTTAAATAACCGTTACTTATACAAAAACCCTGTTACTTATTCATCCGTTTCGAAGAAAAGAAGCCTTTGCTATCCAAAACATCATTCAAAATGCATATATTAGTGTTGAAAATCACAATGTTGATGCTGTTGTTGTTGAAGATGCTGATAGAGATCAATTGGTAGATTCTCTCCCAAATATCATTCAAATTGTATATGTTAATGTTAACAACAGCAAATGGGATGCTCTAATTGTTGTAGAACCTGACAGATACATATTGGAACATATTTGTTCACCTGTTACTTATTCAAAAATCTGTTACTTATTTATTCGTCCTTTTTCAGGAAAAGAAGCCTTTGCTATCACAAATATAATTCGAATTGCATATGCCGATGTTGCAACCACAATTTTGATGTTGTTTTTGAAGATGTTGACGTAGATCTATAAGAACCTTTTAAATAACCTGTTACCTATTCAAAAAACCTGTTACTTATTCGGCCATTTTCAAAGAAGCCTTTGCTATCCAGAATATTATTCAAACTGCATATTCAAAAACCTGTTACTTTTTCAAAATCATTTTAATTATTTGTAACTTATTAGGCGGCTATCAATATATTAGCGTTTGATATCCTGAAAATCCGTTCAAACTCCATATGTTGATGTGTTCAACAACAAAAGTGATGTTGTTGTTGTTGTTGTTGTTTTTTTTATAGATGCTGACGGAACATATTTAATCATTGTTATTTATTCAAAAACTTGGTACTTATTCGTTTTTATTCGGCTGTTCTCAAGAAAAGAAGCCTTTGCTGTCAGAATTATGAGCTGCATATGTTTATGTTGACACCCACACTTTTGATATTGTTGTTGTTGTAGAAGATTACAGAGACATATTGGAACATTTCAAATCAAATGTAACTTATTCGACAGTTATCAAGATATGAGCGTTTGCTGTCCATAAAATCCATTCAAACCTCAAATGTTAATTTTAACCTTGTTGTTTAAAGCACGTTTGTGTTATTGTAAGATCGAATACTTATTCGTTATTTATTCGGTGGTTTAAAACGAAGAAGATTTTTTTTATTTCAAACTGCCCATGGTGATGTTGATGAGGCACATGCAAACATACACTTCTTGTTACATATTGATTCATCTGTTACTTGTTCAGACACCTGTTACCTATTCGTAACTTATCATCTGCCTTTGAAGAAAAAAGCGTATGATATCTCCAAACCTTTTCAAACTGCAGATGCTGATATTACCAACTGCAATTGGGATATTGTTGATGTTGTAGACGCTAACACGGACTTCTTGTTACATCTTAATATTTAGGCACCTGTTAGTTTATCAAAACTTATTCGGTGTTTTTCCAGCTCGGTCAACATTCTTTCTGACGTTTGACGATACTTACTTTGACGAGCGTGATTCGTTTTCGACCAATGGGCTTAAAGTGTTAAACAGCCAGTCGCTTAGAAGGTTTGTTTTGTGGAAAACTGCAGTGATAAAGCCAGGAAAACCATGAGTATGTGAACTGTCCGCCGAGATATGACTGTAAGACTGACTGACAATCAATCAATAAATCCATCGTAACCATAAAATGTACCAATTGGTTTCTGTTATGATCTACAGGAACAACATCATCAACATTGTGATTTTCAACATCAGCATATGCGGTTTAAGTAATGTTTTGGATAGAAAAGTCTTCTTTTAATGAAAACGGGCGATAATAAAAGGGTTTTTGAATAAGTAACAGGTCATTTTAAAGGTCCTTAAAGATCTTCGTCAGCATCTACAACAACAACAACAACATCACCTTTGCTGTTGCCAACATCAACGTATGCAGTTCGAATTTATTTTCTGAATAAGTAACAGAGTTTTTGAATGGGTCTCCGTCAGCATCTACAACAACAACAATATCACAATTGTGGTTTGCAAAATCAACATATGCAATTGGAATGATATTTGGGAAGCAGAGGCATCTTTTCTTGAAAAGAGTCGAATAAGTAACCATATTTTGAATGAGTAACAGGTGATTCAATATGTACCAATGGCTCACGTTCATCATTTACAACAATAACAACTTCATTATTATTGCTGGCGACATAAAAAAATGCATTTTGAAAGATATTTGGAACAGCAATGGCTTCTTTTCTTGAACACGGTCGAATAAGTAACAGGTTTTTTTTATAAGTAACAGGTGATTTAAAATGTACCAATTGGTTTGTTATCATCAACAGCAACAACAGCATCAACATTATGATTTTCAACATCAACATATGTAGTTTAAGTAATGTTTTGGATAGAAAAGGTTACTTTTAGTTGCATGTTACATGTTGTATGTAGACAATGTTTGAACCAAACTCAAACAGTCTTTTTTAAACTCATTCAGGCACGAGACGTACGGAATAGAACGATGCATTCTTCCAGTTTGGAAATTTCACCAACGTGTCTGAATGATAACAAGAACGTTCTCACCAACATGCTGAGGACTATTGGGTCAAAGACATCAAATGCGGCTATCCAAAAAATCGAACAGGTAACTGATAAAACTAGTAACATGATATTCATAAATTTGTTTTTACAATTAATAAAAATACGTTTAAGTTTATTATTCGGTTATTACAATAATTTAGGCCTTCGGCCCAAATTAAAACATACAAATATGAATGCAATAGTATAACTAATTATTCAGCTATTTCAAAATCCATCCGTTTTGGAGCTTTGATTGCATTTTGAGATAGATTTAGTAGGTCTACTTGATAACAAAACAAAATTACATGTAAATTAATGTACATCGTTTTAGCTCACCTATGCACGAAGTACAATGTGAGCTATTGTGATCACATTTTGTCCGGCGTCCGTCCGTCTCGTGCATCGTGCATATGAGGTCAAAAACTAGGTCACTAGGTCAAATTTTAGGGAAATCTTGTTAACACTCTGGAGGCTACATTTTCAACTTGAGCATGTTGAAACGTTATCAGAATGTTTGTCTTGTTGTCATGCAAGTCAAATTCGAACATGTGTCATGTCGGGTCAAAAAGTAGGTCACTAGTTTAAATTGAAGGAAAATCTTGTTAACACGCCAGGGGCCGCAATTTTTGCTTCAGCAGCTTGAAATTCTGTCAGAATGTTTGCCTTAAAAATATCTAGGTCAGGTTTGAATATGGGTCATATTAGGTCAGAAGCTAGGTCAATAGGCCAAACTGAACGGAAATCTTGTTAACACTGTAGAAGCCGTATTGTTTGCTTCAGCATGTTGAAACTGTATCATAATGTTTGTCTTGATGATATGTAGGTCAAGTTTGAACATGGGTTATGATGGGTCAAAAAGTATGTCGCTAGGTTAAATTGAAGGCAAATTTTGTTAACACTCCAGAGGCCGCAATGTGTGTTTCAGCAGCTTGATATTTGGTCAAAATGTTGAGTTGAATGATGTCTAGGCCGAGTTTAAATATGGGTCATGTTGGTCCCAAAACTAGGTCACTACGCCAAATTGGAGGGAAATCTTGTTAACACTGTAGAAGCCGCATTGTTTGCTTCAGCAGCTTGAAATTTGGTCAGAGTGTTGAGCTTAATGAGGTCACTAGGCTAAATTAAAAGGTAATCTTGTTAACACTGTAGAGGCCACATTTTCAAGTTGAGCATGTTGAAACTTTATCAGAATGTTTGTCTTGATGATATGTAGGTCAAGTTTGAACATGGTTTATAATGGGTAAAAGAGTAGGTCACTAGGTCAAATTGAAGGAAACTCTTGTTAACACCCTAGAGGCCGCAATTTTTGCTTCAGAAGTTTGATATTTTGTCAGAATGTTTGTCTGAAATATATCTAGGTCTAGTTAAAATATGGGTCATATTGGGTCAGAAACAAGGTCAATAAAGGAAAACATTGTTCAATTTCATGAGGCCGCATTTTTACTTTGAGAAAGTTGAAACTTTGTCAGAATGTTGTCTTGATGATATCTAGTCCATGTTGGAATATGGGTCATATCAGGTAAAACAATATAGATCACTCGGCCAAATGAAGGAAAATCTTATTAAAACTGTGGAGGTTGCTTTCAGAATAATTGTCTTGATGTGTTTTGAAATGCAGTACATTGTATAATTACGGTGAGTGATCCAGGGCCATCATGGCCCTCTTGTTTAAAAAAGCCTTGATCTGATCTCCTCTTATATCATTGAACATATGACAATGAAACAAGAAGTGTTCCTCATTCTCAAAGAATTTGGACATTTTTGACAAAACTGTTGATTATAAGGTATATTATTACACCTTCCATTGTTAGACTGAATAAGGAGAAGAACGTTGCGCGAAATTAAGGCATAACTAGTAATTTAATTGACCATTCTAAATTATCATCAATTCTTGTTTTACAATTTGGATAATAAACAAAATATTGTTTCCGTTTGTTATAGTTGAAGCTTATAAATTTGGCAGAGAGGGATGCTGTAAATGCTTTCAAGCAAAACTTAGAAGCACTCACTAAGTTTCAGAAAGAATTGGAGATAACCCTTCCGAAAATCAAGGCAAACTTAAAAAGTATAAAAAAAAAGTGCACAAAGGCTATTGGTAAAACGGGAACAACAGTGACTTCTCTCAACAAGAACAAAAGACAGCTTAAACATACAGCAAAACTAATCAAGAACAAGTTGACTAAATGAAATACAAAGGCTATCGGCAACACGAAACGTAAAGCTACCACAGGAAATTAATATAACAATAGAAAATATGTAAGTGCCTAGGCAGTACTTTTTGTATAATGTTTCCTATATATGTAGTTGTCGTGATTTTTTTAAAGACTTACAATATATTCAAAACTCTCCATTTTCATCAAATTTAATCGAACCTTGTTTTTTATCAAACGAATGTCAATATAGCCATATATGTAATGTGGTTCAATAGCACAATAAGGTTTAAATCGCACCAACGTGTGGCAATCAAGTAAGTTGTATTATCAAATGGTGTTTTTACTGACGGCTGACGTAATGGTTTGACATAATTGTATACATCATCTCATCGGCAAACAAAAATGTAGTATTTTGTTCAACGGAATAGTAAGACCGATTTGGCCTTTTATCTATTCTGTTAAAAGACATAGTAATTTGCTTGAGGGACTATCCCTGCTACAATGTTTTATTACCCTTACTTTAACAGCTTGGAACATGCCTTGAAATGCTGAAATTTCCACCATGTCTTTACTGTTAGAATTGTCCATAATTTACTTGATAAGCCGATAAGATTGATAATAAGGTCATAACTGTTCAGTCTGTTTACAGCACAAACACTCGTATTATGATTCAAGTAACATTTAAGAGCAATTATGTATTAGTGTAATATATATGAAAATTGTATTGATTCTTGTAATATAATCTTTAATCAGTCATAGTGCAGGTCTAAAGTATTTGGAGTAAATATTACCTAAGAAGCATATAAATTCAAATCATATTACTCTTGTTACTTGCATTACCAAGATGGTCTAGTTGTTCTTTTACGGATCGCTTTGTCAGCGGTGTATATCAGTTCGACTAATTTAATTTTGTTCTAAGCGGGATGTAAAGTTTAACATTACACGCAATACATTGTAACATCACAATATTCGTGTTGGCGATTGTTGACTGATTGCAAGAAGAGTATTTTCAATAACAAACAGTAGGTTACTTTCTACAGCAAATGTCAAATGTTAAATACTCTAAACGGATTCGTTATGGAACACTGAGAAAATAGATTTAAGCTGAAGTTTTGCATTGCACATGTAATTTGTTTCAGAGAATACCCAAAGCTTACCACAATGGATTTCGTCCGCTTTTTAAACCTTAGTGCTTAATGAAATTCAGAGAATGCTCGCCAGCGAATAAGTACATATAAAAAGGTTATTGCATCTGCATGGGGAAATGTTGTGACAGACGGAGTTCCTGTAGCAGAGTTAAAGAGTCCTATGTTAATTCCACTCGATATTAATGTGTAGGCAAAATAATATAATATCGTGAAACGTGTAACGATTTTAGCAATTGTGTATTACATTCCGAAAATTATGTATTTTCTGACTATGATATTTTTGCATTGATAATTTCTTGTTCTATATTACGATGTAGATGCCCGATATGGTATCATTAGATTCAAGGAATACGGATCCAAAGGACCCGTTCTCTACAATCTTTATCTCACATCTTAAGTTCAACCACTATTACATGTGTATACACATCAACAGCATTGCATTGCGACAAACATATGTTTCCTGGTTATTAACAGAGGTAACAATAATACTAATAAATGATCAGTGGAGGAGAAACTTAACATAATTCGATTATGTTTTAGGTTATAACACATGGGTAGGTGAAGTGGTCGCCGTTATACATGTATGTTAGGAGTATGTTATTTGTTGCACTGAGTGCATTACCTTAAAACATACTTGAATCATTTATATTGTCTACACCAATTATCCTAATATCCTAGTATTTGTATCTCTGATATTAACCAGAAAGCATAACTATTTGACAAATGTTTTTGTTTAAAGCTTAATCTTTTTTTATGCCTAGGTTGTAGTTTTGTTTATTCTGGTTATTCTCTATATTATGCTGACAAATATTTTTGTTTTGTCACCAGTCTAATTTTAAATTTAGAAACCAATATGATGCTCATGTGGGAGACGGTGTTACTTAACAGTAACAAAATGTGTACGGCAATCCTGTTCATTCGAAAAAACTTTAAAAATCATCTTGTCTAAAAGTCGAAGAGATTGGTCAAATTATAGCCCTGGTGTCAGAAATGGCCCCACCCTGGCGATCATTTGTTTTGCATAGACTCGTTTAGGTAAACACTTTCAAAACTATTCAGATGATCGATTTAGGGCCATCTTGGCCCTCTTGTTTAAAGTTGATATGTATTAGTGTGAATTTATACAATATTATCTCTTAATCTTATGTAATAGTACATTATTGATCATTATTTTTATTTGCACTTCGTATATTATCTCTTCCAAAGGGAAAAAAGTCAGATATGTTTATTTGGTTTATTCTCTGTATTATGCTAACAAATATTATTTTTTTGTCACCAGTCTGATTTTAAATATAGAAACCAATATGATGCTCATGTGGGAGACGGTGTTATTTAACAGTAGCAAAATGTGTACGACAATCCTGTTCATTCGAAAAAACTTTAAAAATATTCTTGTTTAAAGTTGATATGTGTTACTGTGAATTTATGCAATCTTATGTCTTAATCTTATGTAATAGTACATTGCTGATTATTGCGTTTATTTGCACTTTGTGTCATCCAAAGGGAAGATAGTCAGATATGTAGCACATGTATCTCTACCAAAATACGTTTTATATTGTAGCGTAAACCAAAGTGCCATGATTAGGTTGGATAAATTAAGACAAATTGAAATAAGTTCAATCGTATCGACCACGACAACTCGCCATTCATTTAACCTTTGATACTTGATACCCGTTCAAATTGCAGCTTAATTGATAAGAGAGCGATATTGTCGACCTAAACAGATCATATTTATAGTCAGCGAGGTGATTTTTTTTTCGACAATTTGACATTTGCCAGCTATAATTTCGACTTGTCGCGGTAAATTGTGTTAAGTTAAAATAAGTGCGATGATATCGACCTGAACAGTTCGCATTTTGGTTTGTCAAATATTCAGTGCAAAATCAGAATTATTAAATGTTTGCGTTGCCATAAAGTTGACAAGTCGATGGCGGAAATTGGATTCCGTAGTTTAAATATGTTCCCGTTCTGAATTTATTAAAATTATTAAAAGATGTTTTCAGTTGTTACCTCGGTTGAGTTAATGCATGTTAATATTAATATACCGAATATGTTTTATATCAAAACTGCAATTTGTGATATAATTGTTGAACAGTTTTCATTGTGTTATAAATCTGTGATAAAGCAATATTTTTGAGAGAAGTTTAAATGCTTAGATGTTATACATTTTGTGGTAATACTTGGAACTGCAATTTATGATATAATTGTTGAAAAGTTTTCATTGTGTTATAAAGCTGTGATAAAACAATATTTCTGAGAAAAGTTTCAATGCTTAGATGTTTTCAATTTTGTGGTAATACTTGGAACTGCAATTTAGTATCATTGTTGAAAAGTTTTCATTGCGTTATAAATCTGCGATAAAACAATATTTATGAGAGAAGTTTAAATGCCTAAATGTTATACATTTTGTGGTAATACTTGTAACTGCAATTTATGATATCAGTTTTGAAAAGTTTTCATTGTGTTATAAATCTGTGATAAAACAATATTTTTGAGAGAAGTTTAAATGCTTAGATGTTATACATTTTGTGGTAATACTTGGAACTGCAATTTATGATATAATTGTTGAAAAGTTTTCATTGTGTTATAAAGCTGTGATAAAACAATATTTCTGAGAAAAGTTTCAATGCTTAGATGTTTTCAATTTTGTGGTAATACTTGGAACTGCAATTTAGTATCATTGTTGAAAAGTTTTCATTGTGCTATAAATCTGTGATAAAACAATATTTATGAGAGAAGTTTAAATGCCTAAATGTTATACATTTTGTGGTAATACTCGGAACTGAAATTTATGATATCATTTTTGAAAAGTTTTCATTGTGTTATAAAGGTGTGATAAAACAATATTTCTGATAAAAGTTTAATTGCTTAAATATTATCAATGTTGTGGTAATACTCGGAACTGAAATTTGTGATATAATTGTTGAACATTTTTCATTGTGTTATAAAGCTGTGATAAAACAATATTCTGAGAAAAGTTTAATTGCTTAAATATTATAAATGTTGTGGTAATACTCGGAACTGAAATTTGTGATATAATTGTTGAACACTTTTCATTGTGTTATACATCTGTGGTAACAATATTTCTGAGAAACATTAACAGACCGCACCGTAGGGTCATGCTTTGTTACTCCTCTAGCCAATGCAATAATTTTTAATTGTGTCTCAATTTGTTTGCCTACTCGTTACAGTTAACGTCGATACATGTCTATTTCCATCGGGATCTCGTCCCTATGTGAATGACGTTCGAAACCCGACCTAGTCGGTTTTCTGAGGTTAAGCTTCTAACATAGGTTGGTTTCTTCCCTAGCTACGTTAATAACTCGAGGTAAACTTGCTGTGTGACCTAATCGTCATTTAGACCATCTACGTAAGAAAACTACCATTAAACCGTGTGTTGTTGTTTTTGCGTTGGCACAAAAGGCATCATCGCCCAACGGAAGTATGAGTAAATCATACGCTTCGAGGGTTTCATCTCGTATCTGCTTAACATCCCAAAGCAGATGTAAAGCAAACTGGCTATCAGCCACCGCTCTAAACCAACATCTCAACTCATCACATAGCCCAAGCCATGGTGGAGTTTAATTTACGTCTAAATACATTTTCATAAAGTCGCCAACAGGACATTCGGCAGTATTGAAGGCATTGCTAACTAACGCTTGGTCGCTCGCTTTCGCCAAGCTTCCATATTTTCCAATTTGAGAGACCAACTCATCAAATTTAATTACAACACCATAATACAGCTGGACTAGTCTCGCATGCCCGCAATTCAATAAACTCTTGTTAAAAAGTGAAACTTCCATTTGAACAGTGTACTTATTTAAAACTTGAATATGCAGAGTTGATAAATGCATAACGTTTTCATATGGTTTTAATCGAATTCATCAAGCCGTGCCTTAGATATGACACCATTTGGACGGACGAAGCAAAACCAATATCACCTTTTGTGGGAATTAATAAATTAAGGTATTACGTTTTCTTTAATACAGTCACTGAATATACAAGTTCACAACCCCTGCAATGTGGCACAATGTTTAACATAAACTATCTAAGTGTGCTTCTGTGCAGCTTTGTTTGAAAAACTTTAGTTTCCCATATCCTTCATCTTCATTGAGCATTTATCTAAATGTCTATATAAAATCAAGGTTAATACTCAAGCTGCGTTTCAAGGAAACTAGTGCCTAGTTCAAATCTCAATTCAAATGGGTTGTCTGTCTGTGTGCAAAAGCAGCCAGTGGCTTGGAAATAATGTTGTGTTGAGTACTGGTGTGCAACAGCCATGAAACACTTGAATAGGTGAACTGGCCGCCGTGATATGGTTGTTGAAACGGCTTTTAACTCCAATCAATCAATCAATTATGTTTATAAAATATGTACTTTGATTTTTAATTTATTTAGTTGCCAAGACATTTTGCCTAAGACTGTAATATCGCCACTTCTAAAGACATGCAATATATTTTAGGTTCTCCATTTTGATCAAGTTAAATCTGATTTTTTATAAATAAAAAGAATGCCAAATATGAATGTATATGTACGACTCTCCATGCAGTCCAATCCCTCAATTATTTTTAATTAATCATACCAGTGAAGGCCTACAGCAATTTGACTAAATGCTCTCTTTATCCCCCAGCGAATGCGGTTTGTATAGAAGTTTTGTGTCGACGTCCGTCCGACCGTTTCTAGTCTCATTTAGGAATTTGATAATGACTTAGTGGATATGTTCACCTTCAAGTGTAACTAGGATTGCATCAGAAACAGAGGTATGTCCTCTTGAAATAGAATCGCATATGTACTGAAGTCGCAGATTACTTTATATAAGAGCGATGTTGTCGACCAAAAAAGACAATATTTTGGTTGGCCAGGAGAAATTCTTATTCGACAATTAGACATTTGCCAGTTATTATTTTAACTTGTCGCGGTAAATTTTGTTAAGTTAAAATAAGTGCAATGTTATCGACCTGAACAATTCGCAATTTGGCTTGTAGAGTTCAAATATTCAGTGCGAAAACATACTTATTAAATGTTTGCGTTGCCACAAAGTCGACAAGTCGATAGTGGAAACTGGATTCCGTTGTTTAACTATGTTCCAATTTTTAATTAATTACAATAATTTAAAGATGTTTTTAATCCTCGAGTTAATGCATGTTAATATTCGATTGAACTATTACCCAATATGTTTTATATTAGAAGTCGGCCATATCATTTCAATCAAAAATTAAATGCAGTTCAATAAATCTATCAATTGATGTCTTCAATATTTGTTTGAGAAAGCCAGGAAACACATTGGTAGGTGAAGTGGTCGCCATTATACATGTATGTTAGGAGTATGTAATTTGTTGCACTAAGTGCATCATGTTTAACCACAAATCAAAAAGTTGTTTTCATGTTAAGTTTAAACCTAAGTCCGTTAACAATGATTATACCCTAAAATACTTGAATACTTTATATTGTCTACACAATTTATCCTAATAATCTAGTATTTTTATGTCGATATTAATCAGGAAACATAATCATTTGACAAATCTTTTTTGTTTATAGTTTAAGCTGTTTATTGACGCCGCGTGGGAGCGCGGCGTCAGTATGGGATAGGTTTTAATTTTGTACCATGGGGTGACGTAATCGAAAAGGGAGAAACCAATGTTATTATTGTTAAAAAAACCTCTGTTGTTTGATTGAAAAAAAAACCTTTATGAATCAATAAATTGTATTAACTGATTTAAGAAACAACAAGATACAAAATACGTTTGTCTTCTACCGTTATTACAAAACTTTATACACATTTAATTTGTATTTAATAACTTTTCCCCAACTGTCTAGGCTACGCTTTTTTTGATTGTTTAGTTTACGGGCCCAAAATTCGCCGGATGTTTTTGCCTATTTATAAAAGTGTGTGAAGTTGGCAGAGCATTAGACGTTAGACATTAGACAGATCAAAACAAAAATTCGAATGTCTAATTAGACGTTAGACATTCGATTAGACATTCGCTAATTTTGATTATCGAATGTCTAATTAGACATTAGACATTCAATTAGACATTCAGAAAAATCGCAAATGTTAAATATCGAATGTCTAATTCGACATTAGACATTCAATTAGACATTCGCAAATTACAAGATCTAAAACCCAAATTCGTCGGAGGTCATTGTACATTCAAAAAACGAATGTCTAATTGGTCAGTTAGACATTAGACATTCGATTAGACATTCGCAAATTAAGGGATTTAGGTACCAAATTCGTCGGAGGTCATTGTACATGCAAAAAACGAATGTCTAATTGGTCAGTTAGACATTAGACATTCGATTAGACATTCGCGAATTACGATATTTAGGTTCCAAATTCGTCGTAGGTCAACGTACAATCAAAAAACGAATGTCTAATTGGTCAGTTAGACATTAGACATTCGATTAGACATTCGCAAATTAAGAGATTTAGGTACCAAATTCGTCGGAGGTCATTGTACATGCAACAAACGAATGTCTAATTGGTCAGTTAGACATTAGACATTCGATTAGACATTCGCAAATTACTATACTTAGGTTCCAAATTCGTCAGAGATCATTGTACATTCAAAAAACGAATGTCTAATTGGTCAGTTAGACATCAGACATTCGATTAGACATTCGCAAGTTACTATACTTAGGTTCGAAATTCGTCAGAGATCATTGTACATTCAAAAAACGAATGTCTAATTGGTCAGTTAGACATTAGACATTTGATTAGACATTCGCAAATTACAAGATCTATAACCCAAATTCGTCGGAGGTCATTGTACATTAAAAAAACGAATGTCTAATTGGTCAGTTAGACATTAGACATTCGATTAGACATTCGCAAATTACTATACTTAGGTTCGAAATTCGTCAGAGATCATTGTACATTCAAAAAACGAATGTCTAATTGGTCAGTTAGACATTAGACATTCGATTAGACATTCGCAAATTAAGAGGTTTAGGTACGAAATTTGTCTGAGGTCATTGTACACGCAAAAAACGAATGTCTTATTCGTCAAATAACTTGAACATATTGATAACTCGAACATATCGATATCTCGAACATACCGATGACTCGAACACATCGATATCTCGAATACATTGATAAAACGAATGTTTTTAACTTGAACATTTATTGACAAATCGAACATATCGATATCTCGAAACTTTCGATATCTCGAACTTTCCAATATCTCGAACTTTCGATATCTCGAACTTTCCGATATCTCGATTTTTTTTTCTCGAACATTTCGAGATATCGCGAATAAGTTGTACAAACACAATAATAAAAACAACAAATCAAAATATATCCGATGGATTATGTAAGCAAGATACAATATGAAAAGCGCCATATAAGATAGCAATTATTGAAGATTGTTGGTACTTGTTTGATCAACAACATTTGAATGTAATAACACGGCTTAACGCTTAACAATCATATATACTGAAACCATTCCTTGATTCCGCGTTCCAAAACACTTGTTAGGTTGGATTTATTCAAATTATCCAGACTCCGCGAGTTTACATTCTGAATAACAAGGCGCGTGTTCTACCTCACCTGATAATAAGCTCTTCAACGTTGGTGGATAGTATGAAAATGATGCTGGAAATTTATGTATATGATCCTTTATTATATATTAAAGGTGTTTTCGCAAAGAAATTAAAATTAATAATGCTATGAGATATTACTTTAATATTTTTGATTGACTTAATAGAACATTTTCAAATTGGTTCTCTAAAACACCATTTGCTTCAAATGATATTCCAAAAATAGAACGACAGCATACTAATTATCAAAATTATCAAAATACTGCACCATGGTTGTTCAGATTATATTAGGAAGTATTTACGAACTTTTATTGAAAACTTACATTTATTAAAATCCATAGTTAATAAACAATTTATTCTTAATTCCATTAATAAAATAAAGAAGAACAATTTCTTTTCAAATATTCAGAATATTCATATTTTATATTAAGGAAAGTTGCCGTTTATGTCAGCGATCAATTACAGTCTATGTCAAAACTTTGTGCATTATTTTATATTAACCTTTTGTGGTAAGACGGCAGTTCACAATTATTGTTACAATAAGCACAGGGAGTGTTTTTCTTAATGCAATTAGTGTTACGTAATATTGAATTATTATGGGTTAGATACGCTACCAAACATCGTAAATCGTACTGCAATACATTTAAAGCATGAATAACATCAAGCAAATATATATTTTTTTATTACTCTCCTTTATAATTGTATTGGGTTTGGTTGTTTTATTGATTGGTTGGTTTATAGTGTGAATTTATAGTATTACAAACAAATAATTACATGATAGTAACTTGTTAAGAATGTTATTTTTTATATCTTTTTATATTAGTTTTCATAGGATAACATTAACGGATCGCACTTTAGTGTCATGATTTTTTACTCCTATGCATATTTAATGTTGTCTAAATTTGTCTATTGGTTACTTCCATTGTCAATTTTTAAAGTTAGGAAATTAATTGAAGACGAACAGTGCCTTTTCAAATATTCAGAATATTCATATGTTTACGTAAAGTTGCCGTTTATGTCGTTCAAATACAAATATGCATTATTCAAAATTAATCCTTTGTTGTAAGACGCCAGTTCACAATTATTGATACAATAGGCATAAGGATCATTTTCATTGATTTGTATATTATGACAAAAGATTGAATTATGATGGGTTAGATACATTAGAAAATATCGTAAATCGTACTTCAATACACATTTAAAGCATATTAGAACACCAGACAAAATAAGGCACACTGGATTTTAGACCATTTTATTACATTAATACGGCTCATCAGAAAAAAAAAACATTCATGAAACTAAATATTTTCTTACCTTTATAATTTAGTTTAAATATTTAAATTTGGTTGATTAAATGATTATGAATATATATAGTTTTTTCAAATGATATTTACATTTTTTTGTTTTGTTAAGATTGTTATTTGATTTATCTTTTTATATGAGTTTTCATTGACATTAACTTATCGAACTTAAGTGTCATGATTTTTTGCTCCTCGTGACAATGATGATATTTAATTTATATTCGTTACATTTACATGTTCTTGTAAAGTTACTATTTTACATGTACTCCGATATTCTAAAAACATTTTCAACTTTTCCAACATATAGCAAATCATCAACAGCCGACGTTTAAAATATTAAGTATGGGGATTCCAATATAATCCAACTTAGTGCGCCATTGTCACTTTTAATGAATCTAAGCGAGCATTTACACGCAGGTCACGGCCCGGGTTTGTTGGTAACGAAGAAATTCAATAGAAAGACGAGTTCGTCCACTTAGGCATTCTTTGTAACAAATACAGCTGTTCAACGTCGATAATTAAATATGTTGATCGATAAATAAGAGGTAACTTTTTCGGTTTGATTAAAGAGGGGTTACATATAAATGAGTTGATTCCTATGACTATTCTTAAAATATATAACTCTTTAGTTCTCCCCAGGGCCCGTTTTGGCCGTGAGCTGTTACATGATCGTTCTGACCGGGATCGTCTGACCTTGGAAGGGTCACATCGAATCTACCTTAAACACATTCAGGGACTACAGATTATATCAAGAACTGACATTGTTCTCGGTCTAAGTGGGGCTCTTCCGAATGAAGCGGAGATAGAACAAGCTTATATTCCTGGGGCGGCTGTGTCGGTTAGAGAGGAACTGTTCACCAAAATATATGTTTTTATTATGTCTTTGTTCTTGTCAAATTACGTTTATTAAAACTGGATTAATATCAGATGTATCGACCCTGTTACACACATATTATCTGATAATGTTTTGCAGGACTATGCTACTTATGGAATTTTCCCCCAGTAAATTCATATGGAAAAGGCACATACATAGAAAAGTGACTGATTACAACATAAGTGAATGTACTAAGAGAACCTCCTCTGAACAATTTGCGCTGTATAGGAAAATACAAAAGCCATTCTCTGATAGTCCTGTTTGGTCTTTTGCAAGACATAATCCTGGTTAGTTTGGTGCTTGTTTCTCTGTGGCACAGTTGGTTACATATATGTTTCTACAGAATCGTCTTGCTCGAGATGTTGTACTTATTTAACAGAACATATTTTGATCAACTGTGCTATTGTTCAAACTTGCAGGGAATCGTTTGAGCAAATTGTCGTAAGACATTTTGATTATGATGGGTGTAGCTTGTAACGTTCCCTGAACGGTCAGGAATATATGAGGCCTTTTTTTTTGTTTAAATACTTATTTGGTTCACGTTTTACATAATGACTACGACACATTTCATAACAAAGTTATCAAAATATTTCACTCTGCCTGGAGTTGTTACATACATGCACTAAAGATATCAATGTCAGATAATATAGATGACTGATTCTTCTCTTGACATCATTGTGAGAAAAGGATAACTAGGTCACAGTTAGGAATTTGAGCAGACGACTCAATATCATATCATTTTCTAACAGATAATCTGATGAATTGGTAATTTATAATTATTTAATATATGGCTATGTCCTTTATCGAACACTTCACATTTCGTTTCGGTGAAGTTTTCTATTAGAAGTATCTTGTCATAGGCAGATTAGAATCCACCATTCTCCTTCGGTTAGAACAGGTTGCATGCACTAAGCATATAGGGATTTGTGAATCGCAATTATCACAGACCGCACATGGCATGGGATCTGACAGTTTGAGGGGATAAGTTAATTCACATAGCGACATACATATGTACAGCTGTATTATATTCGTATTTCTATGATTTGTTTTGTTGTTGTTGTTTTCTTTTCATTTTCTTTTATTTTTTTCATTTTCTTTATACTGTTGAAAAACTATTAATCTTATATTTATCTTGTTTGTAAATTTGTGGTTTTGAAAAAAAAGAAAAAAAGATTATACTTATTTATATCTTTTTATATGAGTTTTCATGGACATTAACGAATCGCACTACTACTAAATGTATCAACTACACCAACTGTATTGTAAAACTTGACAGTTGGAGCATGTCCTGAACGATCGGTTGGGTGAGTAAAGTTTAACAGCATTATCAACAGCTTTTAAGTTGTATCACGGCTGCCATTCACCTAATCATGTGTTTCCTTACTTTTTCAAACCAGTTTTCTACACAACATTCCTCCTAGACCACTGACTCACATCCAAAATGCACTAGATTAAGCCCAATGAATTTTGTCAATTAAGGATTTAATGAATGGCCGTGATGGGCGTCGAATTCCTGGTGTGATAGCCCTAATGAATGATCTATCGCGACCGACTACTCGCCTATACAACAATGGGCCTTAACACCGTTTAATATTATATTTCAGTTATATCACGGCGGATTGTTCACCTTATTAACTGTATCTGGCGTTGTCACTCCGTTACTCCGTTACTACACACAACATCATTCCCAGTTAACTGACTCTCATCCTACAAAGACTAGTTAGCCCATTCAGTGAAAGACGATGGATGTGGTGTCGTGCTTCGTCCACCAAGTTGTCCGCACAACATTCGACCAAGGCAAATGTCTCCCTTCCAAAATAGACGTATTTTAACCCATTGGTGGGAGATGAATGAAGCTTGTTGCAATGACTTTTGCAATCAACGGGGTTCGAAGTCACTGCTCTCGTCGTAACGGACTGTTATATCACTGTCGAATTCTCGTCTGTAAATTCAGGGGTCTTAACACTATTTAAACCATGGTTCAGTTTTATCGCGGCGGCCTGCTCACAGCATTCTTCCCAATGTCTAAATCAAAAATATTTTAATTTTACCTAGCCGGGGTTCGAACTCATGTTCCTCGTCACTACCGACTGAGCTATTGAGACTCAACTACTCGTCTGTGAGGCAAGGCAATAATTGTGCTGGATATGGATCATGAACCGCAAAATTCCTAATATTTGTATACCCTTTTCTTAACATCGTTTTATCGCGACGGCCTGATCACTTCACTAGTGTAACCTGGCTTTCTCGCTCCTATACTACACACAACGTTCTTCCAAATGGCTACCTTTGGATAGAAAATTATCCCATTACTGAAAACCGAGTGACACAAGTCACAAGGACTTTTGTAAACAAAGGGAAAGAACGATTTGTCGAGCCGGGGTTCGACCTCACGTTCCTCGTCACTACCGACTGAGCTATCGAGACACGAATACTCATCTGTGAGGCAAGACAATACTTGTCTTTGCTGGATATGGATCATTAACCGCCAAATTCCAAAAGTCGGTAGCGACGCGGGCTGTCAATCCAGGTGTTGTGAGTTCGAATCCCGGCTCGGCAAACTTTCTTTCCGACGATTTACAAAAGTCAATGCGACATGCGTCATTCGTCTTTCACCAATGGGCTAAGTTTATGTGGAAAAGCAGCCAATTGCTTGGGAAGAGTGTTGTGTGGAGTACTGATTTGAGAATCCAGGAAATGCATGAGTAGGTGAACTGGCCGCCTTGATATAACCCTAGAAATTGTTAAAAACGGCGTTAAACCCCAATCAATCAATCAATCAAATCCAAAAATGTGTATACCTTTTTCTTAACATCGTTTTAAACCATAGTTCAGTTGTGACGCGGCGGCCTGTTCACTTTACTAGTGCAACCTGGCTTTCTCGCTCCTATACTAAATACAACGTTCTTCCAAATGGCTACTTTTGGATAGGAAAGTATCCAATTACTAAAAAACGAGTGACACAAGTCACAAGGAGTTTTGTAAATACAAGGAAAGAACGATGTGCCGAGCCGAGGTTCGAACTACTAGCGATGTTTGAAAGGTCTGGTCCACAAATAAGCTTGTCTCTGAAGAATTTTGCTTGCTCCACGATGACCAAAAGGGCACAGCCATTAATGATGTATGCCTTACCCGATAATAAGATGATAGGGGCAGATAACTCCAGACTAGTTAGCTAAGTGAACACGTAAGCTCTATGTAATCCGACGTTTATACTTCACGGTGTTCAAAGGTCAACGGAAGAAATACTTTTTCTAAACTAGCAATGAATCAATAGAACAAATTAACACTATATCTAATGCCAATGACACAAAGAAAATCTTGTTTATATTTTCATATTGGTCTCACGACAGAGTCCAGTGACAAATAGTTTTGCACCATTTCAATATTACTGAAGAGATCAATTGAGCCCGTCTATTGGGAAAGGTACAAGTCTACTTTTGTAAACAGTGTATACCAATATCAGCGTGTAGATTCGTACAGTTTGATCAATATCTACACTGTTCGAATATAACTCACACAAGCTAGTAAGAAGCTGCTTTAAACGTTGTATAGATTATGATAAGTCGGAGCAGATGTAAAGGTTGAAGAGGAACATTTTAAGAGTTGTTATATAGAGTTTTTGATCTTCCAAAGAACGCATCTGTAAGGTTTATGCTGTTTACGACTGGTGGGCTATCCTTCTAGCAAGTTTATTAAAATATACAAATCAGTCTATTTAATATATTGGAGGGCAATGAAGACTCTGGTGAGACTGTACACAGATGCATTGAGACCCTAAATCGATAGATCAGACTAAAATAAAGATGAATCTAGGAACTAGGCATTCATTAATATGGGCTGTATTGTAATGTCTATAATGCTCATGCCCACGTGTCAGATGACTGTTGTTAAGATACAAATAGGTATATCTAATATATTGGCGGGCAATGAAGACTCTGATGAGACTGCGCGCATGTACCGACTCTTCGGAGTCTTCATTGGACACAGATGCATTAGACCCTAAATCGATACACCACGCTCAATATGTAGATGGATCTAAGAATTATGCATTCATTAATATGGGATATATTTGTTGCAACAAGAAAAGTATTGTAAAGACTATGATACCCCTGCCCACGTATCAGATGACTGTTGTTGCTTGGACGCTTTGACAACTACAGTAATACCTTATTTTATAATCCGAACATCAGGCGGGGTCATTATCAACATTTCTACACAACAGGACCGTTGAAATTTCACACGTAAATATTCCATTAGAGAAATACGCAAGGATCCCGTCATTTGTAGCGCATGCTATCGTGGTAACGTGGCCGTCGTGGCAGTATTGGTCTAGATCACTGGCGTCAAGGTGCTCCTGCTCGATACCGTCCAAATGTTTGTCTCTGTTGAACTAGTGAGTCCATCAGTTCTGTACACAAGGCTGAGCCTGAGCGTCTGAACTTCTTTGTTTAAATTAATTTAAAAAAAAAAAATCAGTATATACCGAAATGAATGGAAATAACTTGTTATCGTCACATTTCTAAAATAATCATAGTCATCCCCCTTTGCTCATTGTGTTCGATGTTGAACAATGCTGACATGAAATATTCATAATTGTGTTATAAGTTCCACAATGTTTTTAAACGTGGTCTGCTGCAGAGGCGTCATAAAGCGTATGTATGTCGGCAAGGGTTGAACAAACATTTGATTATACGGCAAGTACTTGTTTCTGTAACAATCAATTATATAATACAGTAATGGTGATAAAACACCAGCACAATGAAATCCAATATTAGATCTACTACTAAATGTATCAAGAAGACAAACTGTATTGTAAAACTAGAAAGTGTGGACCTGTCCTGATCGATCGACTGATTGCGTGGAGTTAAACGCCATTATTCATAGCTTTTAAGTTATATCTCGGCGGCCATTTAACCTAACCATGTGTTTCGTTACTTGTTCCAACCACTTATCCGCACAACTTTCTTTCTGAGCCACTTACTCCCTTCCAATAAAGACTATATTATATTTTGACTTTTGTTAAACAAGGAAATAATGAATGGTCGAGTTGGTCGTCGAACTCACGAAACATGGACTAATAGCCCTCGTTGTTACCGGCAGAGCTATTGCGACCGACAACTCACCTTAATCCGAGCCTTGGGCCAAACTCACGGATCCTGGTTTGGTAGCCCTCGTCGTTTACGACTGAGCTATTGCGACCGACTACTCGCCTATACAACAATGCGCCTTAACACTGTTTACTATCATGTTTCAGTTATATCACGGGGGCCTGTTCACCTTATTAATTTTATCTGGGTTTCTCGCACAATTACTCCACACAATAGCCTTCCCAGGTAACAGACTCTCATCCCACATAGACAAGTGTGCCCATTCAGTGAAAGACGATGGACGTGTTACCGTACTCAACGCACCATCTTAGACCAAGGGAAAATCTCTCTTGAGTAGATTTTACCTATTGATGTTAGTCTAACGACTCGTGTTGCGTTGCCTTTTGTCAATCAATGGTATAAACGAATTGCCGAGTCGGTGTTTGAAATCACGGCTCTCATAGGTACAAACTTAGCTATTTCAACCGGAGTACTCATTTTACAACAGGGGATCCTAATACTATTTTAAACAATATTTCTGTTTTATCACGGCGGCCATTTAATTTAAATAGTGTAACATGGCTTTCTCGCTCCTATATTCCATAAAACATTGTTTTCAGGTATCTGGCAATATTCCCTTTTAGTGGAAGACGAGAGTAAGGCTCGAACTCGCGGCCGTCGTCATTACAGTCTACGCTATCGCGACTATTAGGTAAAACTTGGAGAGAAGACACCATATAAACAATAGCTCAGTTTTTTTATTTTGGCGTCCAGATTACTAGTTTAACCTTGATTTTTCCAAGTTGTACCCCATACTACTTTATGTTCTGGTATCTGGCTATCTTCTCCATTAGTAGAAGACGAATTACGCTAGTTGCAATTACTTTTGTCAATCAAGGGTAAAACTAAATGGCCGAGTTAGGGTTCGAACTCTACGCCCTCGTCGTAACGGCTGTCTGACTTCTCGTCTGTACATCAATGGGTCTTATTACGGTTTTAACACGGCGGTCGGTGAACCTTACTAGTGTTACATGGCTTACCTGGTTTAGTATGCCACAAAAGATTCTTCTCAGGAACCGGCAATCTTCCCTATTAGTTGAACGCGAGTGACGATAGTGGCAATGAGTTTTGTTATAATGGATATAGAGTGGAGCTAATCAAATTCACTCCACTCTTTGCATCTGATAAACATTACATGTATTATAAAACATTTATAGAAAAGAAGAATTGCGAAAACCAACCTGAAGGCTTTTGCGACCAGATAAATGAGATCATAGAAGGTTTAACGAAACTTCTGTCAACTCTTTATATTTTGATCCTTAAGCATGACTTAGCGAGTGATTCATTCTTTACAGATGTAATAATTAAGCTATGATGGCTTTTGCCGAGCATCGCGCAAATATAAATAACTAACTTCAGTCAGAGAGAAGGAAATTATCTCTCGATAGGCAACCATTAAAGCATTATTGACTTAGTACTTTCCCAGCAAGCCCAATAAGTTACACAATTCATTAAATGGCTCACGACTTAAACAAACACTATAGTTTAGTTACAAAGTCAGTCAGAGGGTACTCAACACCATACAAAACCACTTTCAACTTTCAACACAATTATTATTATTGTCCAATGAGAGACGACTTCAATATTCTAATAATTTGCAGTATCCTTTCGGAAATACTTCCATTTTACCTAAATAGTGGTATGTACATACCAGTACAAGGCATGGTGTAAAAAAGGCAATGATCACCCGAATAAAACCCAGAATCGGTCTGCCATCATCAATAGGATATCACTGTTGAATCGTTCTATCGCTTTAAATAGAATATGACATGCTTTACCATTGTCCCAAATGTTCGTGATATCAAACACTCTGTCGTACATATAAGAAGGGCATGATTTACATGAACTCTTTACAACACGCAACAATTCTGCAGCTGACTACGTTTAAAATTAAGAACAATTAAATAAATAAGTGTTTATAATGAATATATAGTTGAAATAAATTGTGGCAAATAAAAGAAAAATGCTCAATTTCTCCTTTTGCCAAAATGTTTTCAAAATTCGTATGCTGCAGAGGATTCAGAACGCTTCTGATTGAAGGGAAGGATTATAAAACTCTGAACAGTGATTTGATAGGAAAGGGAATAGTACAAGTATTGACATCAATTTTCCTAATCAGGGAAAATAACTTCTTGGTTATTTATTTTCTGTTTCTATCTCCCTTTGACAAATATCTAGTTTTGCGAAAACATGTGTCATACAATTGTTTGATACACCTGTTTTATACTGAAACTACTCTAGACTGGTACATATTGTCAAAATACTCCAGAATTGATTATATTTATATATTTATATAAAATAGGAAACGTATTGGCATACATTTTCCCAATCAAGAGATCTAACTTTGCTGGTATTTCTTTTTCAAAATGATTTTATCTCTATGACTCCGTAAAAACAAATGTGCTATACAGTACAGCTCACGGGGACTTTCAATATTCCACGCAGGCCCGAGTTGAGGGGGGTTATAGATAAAAGGACTACAATTTATGTTTAAAACATATATACATATGTTATATTGAAATTATACAATTTTAATACATATTGTGGTAAAAACCCTGGAATGTATGAGTGTTAAGATCAGCCACACATTGATACTGCACAGAACAGACGCATTTAGACTTCACCGACCAATTGGTCAACTTTATACACTTCGAAGGCCAGACGTTGTGCCCTATTCGTGTATCCCTTTGGAGGTATGGCCCGGATGAACCATTGAGGTAAGTGTCCGATTTTGCATCAATATTGTCACAATACTCCAGTATGACTACCATCATCCATCTATAGAAATATATTAATTTAAATTTAGTCCGTTATCATATATGTGGTAAACTGGAAAAAAACGGTATACATTAACATTTTCAAAAGTTCAACAAAACCCTTGCTTTATCCCTCTTGATGTTATATTCCACCATAGGGAAGAAACCCTACATAAATAGGCTGTGTTTATATTATTCTATATGTATGAGTCAGGCGTAGAATTTAATGATTTGGTTTCTATGGTTTCCTTTTTATTGTTTAAATTGTATGAAAATGTAAACAACTACATGTAGCAAACTATTCTTTCTTTGACGTAGTTACGATAATGAGATAGATAGATAGATTGATTGATTAGGATTAAACGCCGTTTTCATATCACAGCGGCCTACTTCACCTCCACCTAGATTTCCTTACTTTCCAAGCAATTGGTTTCTTTTCCACATAACTGTTAGCCAATTGACGAGATGGGATTCGAACGAACAAACATTGGCGTGACTGCCCGCGTCGCTACCGACTTAGCTACAGAAGAAGGATAACAACAGGGTTACGACTAAGTTATTCAAATATATTTTTGAACTGAAGAGCTCTGGTTGCTTTGGCATCAGAAAGGATACTATAGACCTACACTCTTTTAATGTTCGTCTCCTCTGAATACGCTCGCCCGATTTCAAGGCAATTTGGAAACGTTACATAAGTGACGCAGGTGTTGCAAATTTTTAAACTTTTAAATATGATATCCCTTTTCGTAGTTACATGTATGGTGACATTCGAAAATGTTCTCTTACTCGATGTGTAATATTGATGTGACCTGGACTTATGGCTGTGACTCAAACCGGTTATAAGAATCGGACTTGATCGAATGATAAGCGTTGATGATTTTAAACCTGACGTCCAGGGCTTGATCCTTGCTGACGGCGGTCACGGTGGAGAGCTATTGGACAAGCCACGTTTCCGAGCAACGTACTCGTCTGTGTGTCCAGGGTTCATAATAAGTAGTCTATTGACGATATATAACTAAACTTATGTTGAAATCAGAGTAAAACTCCAATAAAACTGAATCTAGTTAAAAGCCAATTAGCAGATTTATTTCATTTGGACTGTAACAAATAACGTTTTTTTTTTATTTGAGCCACGTTGCACAGAAATCCATCCTGGTGACAAATTCCCGGAGACACATTTCCGCGTGACATTGTCCAGTCATTATATATGAACCGTTCCATGAGAAAACCAACATTGTGGACTCTGCGTGAAGAATCGAACGAATAACATTTCTCCCCCTGAGACGAATGTGTCGGTCCGGATTAACTTGCGCGGACTGCGCATGCTGATCTGGGATGATACATTACACAGAAGCACAAATGTTGTTGTTTTAGTGGAACAGCTCATATATAAAGTCATTCGTAAAAAGACATACTAACGCCAGTTGCTTTTGGTAATGCAAGCATAACAAGCGACCCTGAAAATATTATTAGAGCAAGCAGCCGGAGTTTGGGAAATAAACCGGGTCCCATCTCACCCATCACCTGAAAAATTAATAATAAATAATGTGAGTTCGTTAGCGGTGTTGTGCCAAACGCTTTTGTCGACAAAAGAACAAGAATTTACAGTTCATTTTTTTCAAAAGCGCATTATTTCACGTCATTACATATGTTTAATCACACATTACAATTCAGATTCTATTTAATGACATATTATTGGATTTGTACCGGGAAAAGTTTCTTATGTAATGATACGATAATGAGCAACACAAGAAATGCACAATAGGTATCATTCCGACGACGAATGTTAACGGGCGCATAGAGCCCTAGTGAACTCGAATGAAAATTAATTGCAAAGGCTTAACGCTTTTAAAAACCCACACAAAAAAAACCACATGCAATACTTTGTAAAGAACAAACGCTTTAAACTATATGTGACAGCAATGTGAACAAGACAGTCTTGGTTTTCGCTCCACATCGTAAATTGCCTTAAACCTTATCGCGCTGCATTTAGGTAACTTTGGCGTATTCAGATTGTCCAAACACACTGAGAATTCAACGTCTGCTAGCTGAATCAACCAATCAAATTACAGCATTTGACATACACTCGTCGAACACTCGATGTGATAGGAAAATATGCATACAGTTTCGTCACTTTTGAGATTTTAGAAAACTGTGCATTGTTTTAATACAGGAATTCGCCGTGGTCGAGAGGTTAACGTCGGGGATTTGGAATCGGGTTTGCCTGGTTTGATCCCAAGGCGCATTCGTGGAGTGTCCTTTGATAATGCACATTTCCTAGCCTAGCCTAGTAACTAACGCCGTAATATAACTGAAACAATGTTGAAAACGGCGTAAAACCTGAATAAAACAGGCAAACAAATATATATCATTACAAGTGTGGCTAAAACTGTTGACCAATATTTGGCAGCACGGACCTGTAGGATGCACTAATAATCTATTGTTTGCAAATGTAGTATAAAAGCAAATATGATATAAAGCCGTGAAATATACTAACATGTTTTTTAACAATATGTATAGTGCGATTGATTGATTTGTTTGATGTTTTACGCCGCTTTCAACAATGTTTCAGCTATATCACGTTGTCTCCTGAGTAAGTTACCAGTACTGCTGGTACATTTAGCCTGACACCAGTCAGTGATTCGTAATGCTAACCCCGCAACCCTGAGCTTCTTCTTCATATAGGTTGTTTACCCTCACCTATCGGCATTAATCCATTTGGCGAGCAGCTATTGTTCTTTCTCCAATTATTTTTTATTTCTGGGGGTAGAATATATTCGGATTTTTTCAATTATTTATTATGGTATATATATGACTTTTGATATTCTTTATTTGTTTTTCATTGTTGTATATCCTGTTTTCTGTTTATGTTTATATTATTGTATGTAAGTATATAAGTGTGTGTGTAGTTAAACTATTTATGTCATACAACAGATAAACATGAAGGTAAAAGAAAAAAGTGCAAAAGAAGCACTGCCTAACAGACACCACAACGGCGCCCCTGATTGGACGAATTTCAATCCGCTTTTCCGGCCAAGCTCGACCGTCACACATACATCTATGGTGAAAGACGACTTGGCCAGATTTAGCGTCCAGCCAATCAGAGGCCCCGTTGTACAGGTAACTGTTTTACCCTTTAGCCGATGTAGATGGGCAAAGGGCGAACATATATATATATTTATTTAATTTTTTTTAAATTTCAATATTGTGTTTATCTCAAAAAAGTAAGAAAACATAATCAAGTATCATAATAACATATCATTTAAAAGAAAACAATTCTTGACTATTATTTAATAATAAAAAAAAAAGTAAATAAAAGTAGTAAAAGTGACAAAAAAGCACTCCCTAACCGTCCTCCACAACGGCGCCCCTGATTTCACTCTTAATTCTATGTTAAAAGACGAGTTGACTAGATCCAGCGTCCAGCCAATCACATGCCCCGTTGTAAAGGTGTTTAATTTAACCCTTAAGCCCATATACATGGGCAAAGGACTAACTGGTCATATAAAATAGTCAAACACTTAAAAATGAAAAACTAAAATTTTTTTTTTTTTTAAAAGACAAAAAACATATGGAAAACCATAAAACAATTTCTACAGTGCATTGGCACAGTGTGGTTAAAACATTTATGCATAAACAATACCTGCAGCACTCCGTGCGCCATCCAGCAAAAACGACCCTTTCAGAATCATTAAAACTAGCGTTATATACATAAATCCCACACTGTCCTAGCCCTGCAGGATAAAATATTTACATAGTATAAAAATGTATAGCTTGGTTGTAACACTGGCGCATATTGGAGTATGGGCTCCCTTATCATACTAAGTCCAACAAGCCAGCCACCCAAGGGATTTCGCAGCTATGCCCCCTTGCACACTTGCGCATGCTAGCCCCCGACCGCGCGCGCACAAGAACTGACGGGGAGGACATTTTTCGTATATGACCCAAATATCACCACCCCCCGTCACGCAATGAAGGGAGACGCACCTGCACCCGCGCAGACGGAGACCCACATGCAGCAAGCCTTCACTGACTCGTTCCCCCAGACAGCCCCGTCCGTTGGACCATCCCAACAGCACACGGACAAAGCGTGTGCCATTGTCAACTTATGACTCGGGAGCCCATTTTGTTGTTACTATATCCCTTTGAGTACCGGCCAGGGGGGCTGAAAACAGTGCAATTTCAAGTTAAAAAAAAAAGACTTAAAAGAAAACCTACATATAGGATTAGTTTAATGTTTTCAATGGTTTTATGCATGGGGCTTTTTGTCCGCTCTGTCATATTTTATTAGATATTTAAATTATATATGTAAAGGGCCCTGGACGGAAAGAGTAGTGTATTTATGTCCATTTGGCAGCCAGACCTCAGTATGACATCGGAAAGCGTTTTCCTTACTTCCCCGTAAATCCTGCAATGCAACAGAAAATGCTCTGTAGTATCTGGGACGACACATACGGGACAAATTTAAGGTTTGCCAAGTATGAACCGTCCCATACTCCCCGGCAGCAGATTGTACCCCAGCCTCAGCCTAGTCACACACTTATCCACCCTTTTACAGGTAGAATACTTGTGTGGCTGGCTAAGGCTAGCTCCCTGTGGTGGGATGGGCTGGTTCTGTGTTGCATCTGCCAGCCCTTTACACTATTTTTGCTTTTTGAAGCACCTAATAATGGAGTAGAGTTCAGTTGCTGCCAGGGGAATATTGTCAACGACAGAGCACCCTAGTCCGTCCTTATCCGTCCTATCTGCTAGTTCATTTCCCTGGACGTCGACATGAGCTGGACACCACATTAATTTAACTTTTATATCATTTACATAGCACTGATCATGAAGGGAGATTATAATGTCTATAAGATCAGGCCTTGAGTTGCTGTTTCTTAGATGAGTAGATTGAAGTGAAGATAACAAGTCTGATAGAATAGCAACATTATGTGGCCGGTTGACGAGAGTCCAGTTAAAAGCAATTGGATTGCGATCAGTTCGGCAGCATAGATAGATAACTTGTTGCTGAGTATTTTTGTTTTGGTAACATTTTCTGATGGTATAACTATTGCTGCCGTAACTGTCTGATTTGTATCTTGACTACCGTCTATATCATTTTTTAAGTGCTCAGCGTAATTTGAGGAAATATGATCATTTATGATCTCTAAATTTTTTGGTGAATGATCATTCTTTTTAAACCTCAAACTTAGGGACATGTCGACTACAGGGGAAGCTAGCATCCAGGGCGACTCTAGACGGGGTTTAAGGTCCGCTACATTGCACTCTTGGATCCGATACTTTGGCTTTTTTGTATTTAGCTTTGACGAAGAAATCGGCTCCAATGATTGCATTCACAGGGTTGCAAGGACTACTCTTAACCCTAGCCAGGTATCTTAGGGATTGCTCTTCGCGGAGGTGATTTAGAGGCTCAATCCCAGCTTCTTGCTCAAGTATATATAATGGAGTGATGGGTAGAGCTCTCAGAGCTATAACTAAGGCCTTATGTTGGACAGTACTTACTCGGTTTAAATTAGTTTTTGCTGCACAAGCATAGACGTCGGCACCATAGTCTAGCTTTGTACGTATTAAGGACTTGTAGAGAAAGAGGAGCGAATTTCTATCTGAACCGAATTTTGGCAACTCTGAGCGCCTAGCAGGTCAGCCTTTTATACCACTGTTAAGGATGTTGGTATGACTTGACCAGGGATCGAACCTGCGAACACCTGCAGTCGAGGCGGACGCTTTTACTCTACACCACTGAGGGAAGGATAAGAGGTTTTGCGTTCCACCTATGTCACGTTACAGAAATGTTACAGCTGTTTTACACACCAATATCACGTTACAGAAATGTGACAGCTGTTGTACACACCAATATGTTTTGTAAACACTGCTTACTTGAAAAGGACTGACTTTTCGCTAAACCTTTAACTCGTTCGGTGCCGAATTTTCTAAAGTAGAGTCTTCTATGTTCAATATCGGGCTCCTCTACACATTAAAAGTATTAATTTGTCATGTATCAGTTATGGATTGATTGGGTCCACTTTTACGGACAGAGTGGAAAATAATGGATTAAAAGGTCAGAAAAGTAAGACCATTCTTAAACCTTAGTAGACCATTTTTAATAGCGTGTCTCCACAATTATATTCGTTTAATCTAATAGTTATTATAAAACGTTCGAATAAATGCATGCATTTGTACCCATGTTAACGATCAAAATCGATACTGATTAACATATCTGTTTCTTGAAACCATATCAGACTAATGGGTGAACAGCTCATAGCCATGTCTGATTTAGTGGAATACACTTGTCGAAGACGCCTAATGGCTGGTTTTCACAGATCGCCGCTTTACTATACTTTCATGTATAGAGTATTTAGCAAATGGGGCTCGTTGAATAGCAGGTGCGCATGATTAAGGTTAGTAGTTTGTGTCAGCTTAGTATATCAGTAGACCCCCCAGTCTGTGTATAAAATATTGCACGTTAAACTCCTATATCCTTCAATGACCAAGTGATATTGCAAAGTGGTCTTGTTAGACTTTAGTGATCGTTAAATCCATGTCAAAATGCTCTCAAACCTTTCGCTGTAAGACTTTTCAGTGCTTTGATTCCATATGAAGGCTGTATCATGGTTTTCTTGTCTACTGCAGATTTTGTTGATATGTAACAGGGGATTTCGCCGAATGCCAACGACATTGTACGAATACAAAATATAACTAGGTAAATTTTTTAACCATAACTTCACGTATGCATATTTTAAAAGGGAAATTAACAAAGACTACTCTCCTCGGAAGAATAGCGTTATATTCCCGATTATATACGAACCTTTACAGGAGAAGTTGTCCAGTGTGTACTCTAAGAAGAACAGCGGAATGCCACAGATACATGTGCATACAAAGTGATAAGATTAAACGTAGTAGTGATACGTGCCACCCGTATGGCCTGTCTGTTTGTAGGGTTGATAGGAATAAGTCATTCGGTGGAACGAAATAAAACGAGAGGCAAAGATTGACGTTTCAGTTTTCCTTTAATTCTGGTTAATAATGTTGAAAAGGGAGAACAAAGAAGAGTAGCTGTGCATGTATCATTACAATACCGGACCGTAGTTACTTCCCTTGGAATAACCCTTTCTAATAAAGTCAATAATAACAACTGCGCGACAGTGGAATACCATAATACAAATGGCAATGATGCTTAGTACTTCTAACAATCAGCTCTGTCATATTTTATTAGATATTTAAATTATATATGTAAAGGGCCCTGGACGGAAAGAGCAGTGTTTTATGTACGGATTATGCATCACAAGATTAAACACAAATCATCAATAATCAGATGTCAAAGGAGTTAAACCTTTCCCAAATACACATGAGAAAACACATGACTCGTTTGCGCTTAAGTTACCATATTTTAGAAATTTAGCAGGATATATTCAATAATATTAACACAGAAAACATAATATGCAACCAAAATGTAGTCGAATCAGAATTTCATTTTCTTTTATGTACAACATATAGTTCACTTAGATCTAATTATTTAGGAAATGTAACATGGCCCTCAATGCAAAAGTTCATAGCAATAATGTCTTTAACAAACAAAAAGAAACTCTACAATCTTGCTTAATATATCAAGGAAGCTATGTTGATTAGAAAAATAAAATTGATGGTATTGCTATTACTTAATGTATATTAACGTGAATTGTTTGTATTTGTATGTAATTTTATGTATTAATGTATTATGTCCGTCTTTGCCATATAATTGTTTTGTAAATGGCCAAAGGCAAAAATATTGCTGATTGCCAATAAATATGAATGAATGAATACATTTGGTATAGACTCACATATAAGACCCTTTGCCACTTACATTAAATATACAGCAGAAGACTTTGAAATCATCCAGACAAAACTATGGACAATCCTCATTAAGGAAATGAATGTTTAATTGAGTCTTCCCGCGAGCAAAACCAACATTATGGACTCTGCGTAATGTATCGCTCCAGATCAGGTCTCGCAGGGTAATCTGAGCCAATACATTCCGCCTCAGGAGTAATATATAGAGTAATGATTCCTTAAACAGTAAATCCTCAGGAGGCGAACAGTGTCTGTCCGGGTAAGCCTGCGCGGCACGATATTGGTTTTCTCGCAGGACGGCTCAATTATTGAACAGAGTTGAAAGCGTTTTGGCAAAAGGAGAAAAAGTACTAATAATGTCTCATATTTTCAAAAGTCAGTTTGTTAGCAAAACTGTGTGTGTGTGTGTGTGTGTGTGTGTGTGTGTGTGTGTGTGTGTGTGTGTGTGTGTGTGTGTGTGTGTGTGTGTGTGTGTGTGTGTGGTCTTGCATACACCGCCAACAAAGGACTTTTATAAGAAATAACAACAACGACTGAGGACACTAATGCCAACTGAGGACGGTCTCAATTGGCAAAATATTATAACCGTCTCAAAATTGATAATTTGTCTCAAAACAAAAAAAAAACACATAAAAACCGCAGACCCCATTAGTAGGTCCCATGGGTTGAGTGTATAGTCAGTGCGTGACCCCCAGAAGAATGCCATATTTTTGTCATTTTTGCTTTCACACTCCGATGACCTTGGTTGTCGTTAAAAACACGCGGTGGGTACGGTTCATTGTAAACATGCCTTGTGGTCGTTCTTTTACGGAAAATAAGAATAATTAATGATGTTTATCACATAAATTCTTTTTGGAGGTGTCAAAATAGCATATGACACTACACATAAATCATATAACACTACTAGTTTGGTTACAGTTTTACGCTCGAGTCTCTGTTACAACGCGGAAACAAAACTATTAAAATGACGTCACGTCAGCGGTTTGACGTCATAACGTAAGCCACTTTGGCGCCAACACCTGTAAATTTTATGTAGAAATATGGTAAACGTTATTATTTTAAACTTATTTATTTTACATCGATTGGGAAACAATCTTTCAGTTTATATTATTCACACTCGATGTCTGCTTCCTAGAGACTTAACCAGTAGGCCTACTCGCGCCGTTTTGTGTGAACTCAGGACCCGCTTATCACGGGACTCGAACAAGGGGGCTTTGCTACAAGAGGACAACGCTCTACATCTGCACCACATGTCTTCCACAAACAGTAAACCTTAATACATTGTTTCGAAATACGCCTCATAAATCACTTAATGTGATAAAAAGGATAACTAATTCCAGTGTATTTATTTTCAATTTTAATACCCTGAATGACGCTCGCCAACTTTGATGTTTTACTGTTAAACTGGAACTCGGATAAATTTAACTCTGGGTTAAACCCGGTTAGAATTATCATATTTGGTTAAAAAGCAGATAGCGGTTGTACAAACATTTGGATAACTTTTATCCGGATTATATCCCAATAAAAGGTAGATCACTTTACTCCGGTCCGTAGGGTGGTTAAATAGTTATCCAAGGTTTAAACAAGGGATGACCATGGCCGCATTTTTAATATTAAGAAATCGGCAAAATCGCCAAACAAATATTAATGTCAATATGTCGGACGAAGTACAGGTTCGGGAGTGAAAACTTGGATCGATTGTGTGAGATTGATTGATTAACGCCGCTTTCAACAACTTTTAGTCATATCACGGCGGCCAGTTCATCTACTCATATATTTCTTGGCTTTCTTACACCAGTACGTAATACAGCATTTGTTCCAAGCAACTGGCTGCTTTCCCACATAGACTGATAGCCCATTGGTAAAAGACGAATGACGCACATGACTTTTGTCAAACGTCGGAAAGAATGTTGGCCGAGTTGGCGCTCCAACCCCTAGATTGACAGCCCACGTCGCTACTGAGCTATCGCATTGAACGCCCGGCCCAAAGATCTCATGCACTCACAGCGATAACTTTTCGTGGAAATTTTATATTCAGACTGATACGTTCGGTATTGGATTTGATAAAGGGACAGTATCAAGGATAATTACAAGGGTTGTAAACACTCTTTGCGAGTTTAAAGACCTTTTTAATAACATTTCCGACCGACGAAAACTCACCAAATAGTGAAAAGGTAGCTTTCTTTTAACGCAATAGCTTTCCATGAGTCATTGGGTGCATAGACCGAAAACATGTACGGATCCGTCTGGTGAGAGAGATTACGTAAATAGAAAGAACTATCACAGCAAAAAGGGTGAGTTAACAAGTGATATGTCTATTTATAGACATGTCTATTTATAGATTTAAGGCCCTGCACTGGTCCCATTGAATTATTTCGTAAAGAAAATGTGTATAGACCCTGTATGATCAGAATATTGATACGAACCTGGTCGCTTATCCCTTTCCCTCATACGACAATTCTGCAGCAAACGACTTTGAACATATGTTGTCAAAATATGGAAAATCCATATAATTGAATGAATAACCTATGACTTAAACTGGAACACATTGTGGCAAAAGGAGAAATTGCTCGGCTTGGGCAATTTGTTCTTTTGCCACTATGTTTTCAAAAAGCCGTCTGCTGCAGAGGCGTCAGAAAGCGTCTTTATAAGGGAAAGGGTTGAAGTATAATCAATAAAAAATATTTCAGTTATATAACTTATTAAGTTATTTGTAGGAATAAAAACATGCATATAGTTCTGTTTCGACTAAATTGTAAATCAAGCATAAGAACAGTTAGTATGTGTCATGCTGTAAACTTAGTGATATGTAAGTGTTATGTAAATAAATCAACTTGAAGTATGTTTTCCTATGAATTAAAATATTACAAAATATGAAAAATCTCGTTAACACTCACTATAGCCCATTTCTTATCTAGAGGACCATTTCCATGGCAGACATGTTCGCATACACACACTTGTGTCATAGAACAAACAGTGGAGCTATTTGAACGAAATAGGCTTATATAATGCTGCTTTCAAATTGTTGGAATAGTTTGTTCTGTTTTGAAATAAGAGATCGTGAAATTGCTCTTTGTAAGCAATGCTTTCTCTTTTTCCACGTTGAAATAAAAAAAAACGAAAACGTTTAATTGGGATGAAAAGGGACAACTATTCTATGTGTGACACTCTTATACAATACTTAATTCATACAACTTATATATATATATATATATATATAATGGGTTTGTTTACCCTTGCCATGCAGAATTAACTATTTTGGCGAGCAGATACAACTTATCATTAGTTTTGGCATAGTTAACCATAGAGCAATGATTACGTTATGTTACATTATGTATACTGTACCCTGGTTGGGTCTCATGTGCGCCGCACAACAGTTCACCCTTTTTACTATATGGCACATATGCAGCAGACGAATTGGAAATCTAGTAGGCCAAACTATTATAACAAATCTCTCTAACGGAAAGAATAATTATTGAAAATATTGTGTAAAAATTTAGTAGGTGACTAGGTGCTCATTATGAGCTATTAGCCTTCTTGCTTCAATATGTATAAACGTCGTCTGCTACAGATGCATCAAAAGTGGTAAGTGTTAAAAATAAAAGTGATCACATATCTCAAGTTAACTTGCATAAATACCAAAAAGTATAATGTAGATTTAACTATTTAGCTAGCACAGGGACGTAGATATTCTTGTCCCTGGCTAGAAGAATGAATGAATGTATATTGTTTTATGGCGCATCGACAGCTATATAAGGTCATTTAGCGCGCATTTAAATTAAATTATTCATGATCCTGGGTAAACAAACCAGTACTAGGCTAGAAAATGTGCCTTGCCCAATAGCACTCCACCATGGCCGTAGTGCCGGCTAGAAGACAAAGTTGGTAACCGGTCATTTGCCACCGCGGTCATTCTCCCCCTCGTCAATAAGTGCATAGGCGGACATTCTCCCACGCACCTTTTGTTAATTATACGTATGCGGATATTTCCCCTTCAAGACTAACAAAGAAGAAAATGTTGTGAGAAAAGGAGTAGAACTCCTTCTGTCTCAATATTTTCTTAAGTCATGATATGAATATTATCGAAAAAAAAAGGAACCTCGAGCCTTTCGGGAGGTGAGCTATTCTGACCACTTTGTGTCCGTCGTCTGTCGTTAACTGTTAGCGTTAAACATCATCTCCTCCTAAACCGCAGTAACAATTTCCATAAAAGATCACAGGAATGTTCCTTTGCTGGTTTCAAGTGTGTTTAAGGATTTAAATTCCATTGAGAACTTTGGTTGCTGCGGTATCAGAAAGCGTGCAAAATGTCAAAACTTTAAAAATCATCTTCTCCAAATCTGCTCGCCAGGTTCCGATATAATTTGGTAGAAATGTTCCAAAGAATTTCAAGCCATACTGATTTGTTGAAAAGCATGGCAGTCAGGCGGCTTCAAATAAGGGGCAATTTGACAAAACTTTAAACATCATCTCCTCCTAAACCGCAGAAGAAATGTCCACAAGACATCACAGGCACGTTCCTTTAGTTGCCTTCTTTCAATATTTTCAAAGATTTAAATTCCATTGAGGACTTTGGTGACTGCGGCAGTCAGGTGGCATCAGAAAATAGGCAAAATGACAACAAATTGTGAAAATTCCTTTTTATGAAAGTGTTTGTCTGATTTAAAAAATAATTGAATCGGAATCTTTATTCGGTGACCCTCTACTTAATTTGTTCAAGCCGTATTAATTGGTTACAAAATCATAGCAACCAGGTGTCATCACAAAAGAAGTAAATTAAACCTTTAGCTACAGATGACAACTCCTACCATTCCACTGGACCAATTTCAACGTGACTTCACAGGAATGTTCCTGTGTTGGTCCTCTTTCAAAATTGTTCAAAGAATACATTTAGTGTAGAACTTTGTTTGCTGTGGCATCAGAATGTGAGAAAAATACCCAAATTTAAAAAATCCCATTTCTCCATAATCTGCTTGTCCGATTGCAAGTTAATTGCAAGTCAATTTGGTAGATATGTTTCTTTCTACAAAAGCTGTTCAAGCCATATTGATTTTGTTAAAATACAGGACAGCTAAGCGGCATCAGGAAAGTGGCAAAATGACAAAACTTCATAATAATATAATCCCATTCTTATTAAAGTTGTGCACTCCGGATCAAATTTTCCCATATATTTGCAGTTTACTATTTGCTATAGTAATAGTACTAATTAACTATCACTCAGGCGATCAATTTAGGGTCATCTTGGTCCTCTTGTTTTTTTAAATCATTATTACATTTTGGTAGAACTACTTAGGAAGGGCCTCAAATTAAATGTCCTTGACATTAATAATATATACACACACGATGCACTGTGGGGTCTTAGGGATTGGCCGATTGATATGGGAGGAGGAGTATATGTATAGCAGTTTGTGTAGTAAAATTTTTAAACTTTTCAGAGGTCGATGATGTAGGCTTGTGTCTTTAAATATTTAAATAACTTATAAAAGGAATGAGTATATATGGAATGATTTTGGATGCAATACTTGTGTACCGTGTTAAGATGTATTTATTTGAATTATCCATAAACTCCATAAAAGGACAAATAAGTGTGTGCACATGTGGATATATTATAGCAGATAACGCTTTACATAGTTCACGTGTCACAAGTATTCATCCGTTGGAAGTAGTAAATTCAGCTTAAACAGTGATTCTGAAACACATTTGGACAGTGGACAAATACGACTTTGTGAACTTTTAAATAGTGTTTTCTTTTTGATTGCGAAAACAACTTTGGATATGAAAAATACGGTCACGAATAGTATATAGAAGTGTGTGCACATGTGGATATATTATGGAAGTTAACGCTTTACATATGTCTTTGGTTGCATACTTGTAGAAACGTGTTGACAATGGATTTCCATTACTTAGCTCACGTGTCACAAGTATTCATCCGTTGGAAGTAGTAAATTCAGCAATAGTTTCAAGTTCAAAAGTGATTCTGAAACACATTGAACACTTGGACAAATACGACTTTGTGAACTTTTAAATAGTGTTTTCTTGATTGCGAAAGCAACTTTGGATATGAAATATAGAAGTGTGTGCGTATGTGGATATATTATGGAAGTTAACGCTTTACATATTTCTTTGGTTGCATACTTGTAGAAACGTGTTGACAATGGATTTCCATTACTTAGCTCACGTGTCACAAGTATTCATCCGTTGGAAGTAGTAAATTCAGCTTAAACAGTGATTCTGAAACACAAATGCGACTTTGTGAACTTTCAATTAGTGTTTTCTCGATTGCGAAAACAACTTTGGATATGAAAAATGCGGTCATGAATCGTGATAGGCTCCCAAGTAAGTTGGTTCGGTGCAAAGCAATTTCATATTTCAGCTAAACATAATTGAATTTAATAATTTTATGAAACAATATATATATTCAAACTGATATTACTGTTCTCCTTGTTTGCGTCGAGACATTCAAGCCATTCGGACACTAGTCATCTCGCTGGTTTACCACGGGCGAGTATCTTTTTTAAGAAACTTCTTGTTTGGGATGTAATTTTCCCGGTAATATCCTATATACGGAAGAAACATTCAAATAGTTTAGGTACGAAACAGTCCTATTAACGTTGGAGTAGAACATTGATTACATTTGATTATTTTTCAGGTAAAAAAATGCTATTTAAAATGGATTCGAATCAATAGTATTAGATCTAGTTTCGAGTATGACAATCGATTACGAAACAGTATCAGATACGAATTCGCCGTTGGTTTTCCGAGTACGAACCGCTTCTGTTACGGTTGAACGTTACCACCCATTCTTGGAACGCCTACCTTACGAAACGTCAGGACCCAGCCAAAAAATGGCTTTTTCAACACGGAAGTTGAATAATGTCATTTAGTGTTGTTAACTCGTTTGGACGTTATCTAAGCAAGGTAGTTATTTTGTTGTTCAAGTTTATAATAAAAAACAAGACATGTCGTTATCTGTGTATGTTAATAGCTGTAACTTGCTGTCCCTCCTTTCTGTATCATATTAGGATGGAACGGGATGGAACACACAGTGACACTAATATCGGTGTAGATCTAGTATATACAGTTTATTTTGAAAATTTAAATAATGCAAAACTTATCTGTTAAATATATCAAGTGCACACTGCTTCCTTTCTTGTATTAATAAACTCGCACAACAAAAATATTCTCTCCTTTGAAATTTCCAAAAATCGTAGAAACTATTCGGCGGCCATTGAAAATTGAAATTGAAAGAAAGACACTCACCGGCGTAAGTCATAACAAACCAAGTGCAGTGATATAAAAAACCATCACTACTTGCTAGTTCAATATTCTGATTATTCAGGACAATGTTAGATAATGTTTTTGGAATTATTTTTAGTAGAATCTACATCAGGGACGTAGATTAGAGCGGTCCCTAGAATTACTGAAATCGACTTAATAACGAAATCGACCTCAAATTCACCTAAATCGTTACATAATGTTGATTTTGCCGATATATTTTAAACAATGATGCAGTAATGATATACTTTCATCAATAAAATACAAAAAATGCTTTGTTTTGTTTATGAAATCGACTTATAACTCTCCTAAACAAACTTTTCACAACGACCAAACGGCAAAGACTGACTTCATTTTTCCCGATATTATGCAAGAAGTAGCTTAAAGTTACTTGATGACTTAGTTATTATTTTAAAAACATTTTTTTTGTAGATTTTGACTCTATAATATAAAGAAACTACTTGAGCTGTGTCTTTAAAAAAAAAAACGAGATGTCAGTAATCTCGATAATCTCCTTATCTCCTCATCGATTGTCCCTATTGTTACATCATCACGATAGGTGTGAAAGAATGCAACCGTTTATGGTATCTGCTAAATTGTAAGCAGTCTGGGTAAGGTGAAGAGGGGAACATAAAACAAAATCAAAACTTGATTGTAAACAACTTTATTTCTGATATGTCGTCAATGTCGACAATTTCTAGAAATTTCTTTCGAAATATATGGATGGCTCTTAAAAGTGCTGTTTGTATTGTTTCGGCTTATCTATGAAAACTTAAATTTGCATATATAGAATACGTCGCATGTGACTGTAGTATCTATAGTCATACCACTATTATCCAAAAAATAAACATTTTATAACGATTTAGGTGAATTTGTGGACGATTTCAGTATCATGTCAATTTCAGTAGTCGATGTCGGTATTAGGTCGATTTCGGTAATTCTAGGGACCCGATAAGAGGGATACGCAACTTTATTGATTACTAAAATATCACCCATGTCAACATTTGTAGCAATTAAGTAAAACTCAAAAACTATTCAAGATATGAAAATAAAAAAAATATTTTCTGGAAGTTTAAACATTCTTCTATTGCAGTAGATAACAACAATATTTCAATATACTTCAGATTTTGATAATATGTTATCCTTATGAAAAATGTCAGTCTATTAATAAATAAAATAATACAGAAATCCCAATATCTGTGTCTTTTAAACCAGTCATTGTTCAAAATACAAAGAAATTCCAGTTGTTCATTGTATTTCTAACTGTTGTTGAAATCTTAAGCTTTCAGATTATGTATGTTTTGTTTATGTGCCAAATGTGACTTCAAAGTTTTGTTTGCTACAAAATGTGAAAATTTGGACAATTTTATTTCTATGGGTGATATTTTAACCAGATAACAGGCGTACAGACTACAGGTGGAGTTGCCTATCCCTCTTATCTACGTCCCTGACCATATTGATTAAATTAATGATTGTTTACCCTTATTGTAGTTATGGCTGTTAACCTGTCAAGAGGCAAGAGAGCTGTAAGTAAATGTTTTTGTTTAATGAATACGAGCATCTTCCCTCAGCTATTAGTATTATGTTGCTTACAAAATTACGAAATAAATCTGGTGCTATTTTCTATATGTGCATCTAACACATTCCAACAACTAATAATCATGAAGAGGATTCCGGAGATTTCATCTAACTGATACTATAGAGCAGTTATAGAGTAAACGGGGTAGAGATTTCTTCTAACTTATCGATTATAGTACAATGTAATGTATATTGATATGAATTTAAGGTGTTATAGTAAGGTGTTAAAAGACAACAAACAATTTCAATAAGTTTGAACATTTTATGATTTTAATATGTTTTTGATATCATTTAATTTATAATTTACAGTAAATTCAATACTTGTTTTCAACAAGTTTTCAGTGTTTTCAATAATTTTAAATTTTTTCAATAATTTTCAATGTTTTCAATCAACTTTAATCTCTTATTTTCCCTATCTACTAGTTTCTTTATATAATTGACACATAATAACATTTTAAAGAACAGAATAGTATTTGACGACGTATACATTGTGAATGACAAACATAAATAGTGATTACATATATATACAAATATACAAAATATACAGGCACACAGGTTTTTTCATTATTATTCCTTGTCATGTTTTCTGTCTGAACTCCTAACTGTCCCCAGACCAGAGATCTGACTGCAGGTTCGTATAAGCTGGCTGGCAGTTAGTTCATCTTCGTATCTGAAATAAAAACCAACAATTAAATCAATGGTTCAGTTATGACGTATCCTTCTAAGGTACACTAAGTTTTACAATTTTAAATCAGTGGTTTATTTATTTTATGAAGAATATTTAATTTTTACTCACTTATATCCCAAGCATCAAAATGACAACCGTTGACATCACTGAACCTTTTCCTGGTGAGGAGGTTTTCCGTCTTGAGACGGACCTGGAGTTTAGTGGTCTCAGACCTGTCACATTGTAACGGAATGAGTATGTTAAACCAAGATCTGCCCGTCCAGCCCTAGAATTCATTCTTCTATGCCATCCTGTAATAAAAATTTAATTATTAAATACCTGAATAAATGATTTCCCGAAAGATCAGTTTTCCTCAAATATTATTCACCCTTCCCACCTGCAAACCCAGATTGTTCATGTATTTGTCACTATGGTAGTGTTGTCTGTGGGAAATGGTTAACCCTTTCCCACGACAAATCTGCAGCAGACGACTTTGAACATATTTTGTCAAAAAATGGAATATCTCTATAATTAAATGGATAACCTATGACTAAAAGTGGAAAACATTGTGGCAAAAGGAGAAATTGCATATTTGTGCAATTTCTTCTTTTGTCACTATGATTTCAAAAAGCCGTCTGCTGCAGAGGCGTCAGAAAGTGTTTATATGTGGGAAAGGGTTAATTATAAAACTAATATTTTATAATCAATTTTTAAGAATTAAAGAAAAAATATTATACCTTCTATGTTATTGTTTGTCCTGACAGTTTCTCTGAACACACTCCAATTCTCCAGTCGCCACATCTGGTTTGTTATCAATGTCCACTTTACATATTCCGCTAACCTCTAGAACCAGTCCCTCAACATCAGCGGCTTGTGTAAAAAGAGCATCAAAAGCCTCAATAATGCAGGGTTTTACACAAGTACAAAATGTTGTCCCTCCCTAAAAAACAGGGGGCCCAATACATATTGAGCCAAAGTTACATGCTTATTGTTATATTATAATTTATTCATAAGCTGTTGTTATACATATTCATGATAATTATCATAAATAGGTATAGACAACAGCTTATGAGTTTAACATGTATTATGCTACTTTGGCACAGTAATTATATTGCTAAGCTTTTTTTTCTGTGTCTTAATTTGTGTCCTTTTTGGTAAATAAAGGAAAAGAAAAATGTTGACTGCTTATAAGTGTTTTAATTAATGTTAATCAAGGCATGATAAAGTTAAATGACTGAGTGACTGTCTGTGCAAATCAGAGTCTGCCCTCAGCTCCATGTGAGAAGAGTCTTGCAGCCTGTATGAATTAAAAAATTTCAATACTCTAGTTTAATGAACATCAACTGGTTCAGTCGTTCAGTGCCAAAACATTAGATAATTCACAGTGTCAAAACGTAACCATTTGTACTTTCCCAGCCATGCTGTCTGAAATGTTCTCGCTTTCTTTTCTTCATTCTTTGAAGCAGATGTATTTTCATAGCAACTTTTCTTCTCAACTTCTACTTCAGGCTTTCTTTTACCCCATAGATCAGTTTGTTTTGACATTTTAGCGTCGAGCATATCGAAGAGTTTTCAGACTTGCAAAAATAGCGATAATATTAGAGGACTCTGACGTAGCGATTTCATCCGACGAGGTTTGGACAATTCATGTCACGTGTGTACTCCAGTGTTAGCATAATGAGATTCCTAATTCTATTATTAGAAGCAGGGAAAACCAACTTGTCTGGCTTATGTATGGCAATATTTTCATCGTTTCCTTTGAGTTTATACGATGACTCAATCTTGCTACTGTACTTTACCTTTTTAATGTGATCTTTTTACAGGCATGCATCCGATGGTACTCAACTTTGATTTTTTTCAGGGGTCCCGTTTATCATTTTATGCGTATCAGACGCAGAAATGCGCGTCGCGAAAAACCCTGGGTAATGTGTTCTGCTGGCAAGAGCGGTAGAGCCATCACTTTTCTAAGGAAGTCGTACTTGTCGCCCTTGGTCATGTAGGCGGTGGCAAGTCCCTCCTTTTTGTACAATGATTCAATACACATGTGTTTTTAGCTCGCCTTTGCACGAAGTGCAACGTGAACGTGAGTTATTGTGATCACAATTTGTCAGGCGTCCATGCTTCGTCCGTCGTCAACATTTGCCCTTGTGAACACTCTACAGACTACATTTTGAATCCAATCATCTTGAAAGATTTTTTTGCATGAGCATGTTGAAACTTTGTAAGAATGTTTGTCTTAGTGTTATCTAGGTCAAGGTCGAAACTGGGTCATGTGCGGTCAAAACTAGATCACTAGGTCAAATTAAAGGAAAGTTTTGTAATCACTCTGGAAGCCACATTTTTGGCTTGAGCATGTTGAAACTTTGTCAGAATGTATGTCTTAGTAATATCTAAGCCAAATTTGAAACTGGGTCATGTCCAGTCAAAAACTAGGTCACTAGGTCAATTTAACGAAAATCTTTTTTAACACTCTGGAAGCAACGTTTTTGGCTTGAGAATGTTGAAACTTTGTCAGAATGTATATGCTAGTGATATCAAGGACAAGTTCAAAATTGGCTCTTGATTGGTTTAAAACTAGGTCACTAAGTCAAATTAAAGAAAATCTTGTTAACACTCTGGAAGCCTCATTTTTGGCTTGAGAATGTTGAAACTTTGTCAGAATGTTTGTCTTAGTGATATCTAGGCCATGTGCGAAACAGGGTCATGTTCTGTCAAAAACTAGGTCACTAGGTCAAATTTAAAGAAAATCTTGTTAACACTGGAAGCCACATTTTTGGCTTGAGCATGTTAAAACTTTGTCAGAATGTTTGTCTTAGTGATCTCTATGCCAAGTTCGAAACTGAGTCATGTCTGGTCAAAAACTTTGTCAGAATGTTTGTCTTAGTGATCTCTAGGCCAAGTTCGAAACTGGGTCATGTCCAGTAAAAAACTAGGTCACTAGGTCAAATTTAAGGAATATCTTTTATTTGGAGCGATCCAGGGCCATCATGGCCCTCTTGTTTCAAGTTTCATATAGTACATCTGGATGTTACAAATCTCATTTATTCTGTTCTGTGACAGACTACACAAAATCTTTTGAAACCTGTCAGTTCGAAAGCTAATTTTTTATATATTTTTTCCTCTTTGTTCAACCAATTATTGCCTGAAAAGTTGTCAGTCCAAATGAATTTTTGTCAGTCAGGACTGGAGGACTGACATATTTCGCATAGCTGTAATGAATAAAACCATATTATCAATATAAGAACATAAGTCACAAGTTTATAAATCATTATAATATATCTAAACTAATATCTAACTTCCAAGTGTATGATTCATATAAGATATAATAATCCTTCTTAATTATAAGTTCGACGAAATCTCTACCCCATTTACTCTATAGTATCAGTTAGACGAAATTGTAGTTAGAAGAAATCTCTAACACCCTTATGTAGACACCGGTTCTCAAACCTCTTAACATCAGGGCTAATATGGGGATTCTTATGAATTCATGTCAAAAACCAATAATCAGCATCAGTTCACATACAAATTATTACGTATAATGCATTTTTTGAAATATGTAAACAGTCCTTGAACTAAAGGTTCGAGACCAGGGATCTCCACGATATATAGATCATCATTCTTATAAAAAGCAATTTGACTCTTGAACCAGCTACCAGGAAGTGTGCTGGAAGCCTACTCTCCAGACAGCATTAAGGATCAGCTTTATAGCCTTTAGGTTGGCCAAGAATTAAACAACAAATGGATTTTTAACGTGCACTGTACATAGACTTTCACCCCTATGTATACACTTTACTGGAAGAACTTTAACCCTTTCCTTTATATAGACGCTTTCTGACGCTTCTGCATCAGAACAAAACAAGCAGTTTCTAATTTTGCCACGATATTTTCCATTTTTAAGCATCTAGGTTATTCACTCAATTACAGAGATTTTCTATTTGTTTACAAAATATGTTCAAATTCGTCTGCTGCAGAATTGTCATATGAGGGAAAGGGTTAAGAAAAAATGGTTTACTTTACAATCATTGCACTGAGCAATGATGAATGATAATGTGTTTTGAATTTGTTTGAATTAAACAAATAATTAAATTATTTGTGAAGTACAATTAACATTTTCAGGTAGAAGAAGCTCTCGGACGGACTAAAAAGGTAAGACCTAATTATAAAAAACTTTGTATTGCTAACCTGAGTGTGTTGTGTAAATGCATACTCATTACTGAAATTCTAACACATTTGTATATTTCTGATTTTAAATAAATTGTGGTGCCTTGGAACTAAATTCAGCAAACAAATCTCATCAGTTGATATTGCTAGTATTATGGCTTCAGAATTAAACTAGTTGTTTTAAATCAAATTTGAATCTGTTGGTTTGGTACAATGATTAATATTTTATAAAGGCAACTCTTTCAAGGTGCTAGTTCCAACTATTCTGATTACTTTTTATACCCCCCGACAAACAAAGTTTGGGGGGGTATATAGGAATCACCCTGTCTGTCTGTCCATCTGTCTGTCTGTCCAGCCGTCCACATTTCTTGTAAGCACTTCTCCACCTAAACGGCTGGTCCGATATTAATGAAACTTTACACAGTTGCAGTACACAATCTGAGGATGTGCATGAAGCAAGATTATCCCTGTCTGTCTGTTACAAATTATGGCTCTTTTTTTATTCCAAGAAACTTGGTTTAAGTTTTCCATGCAACTAAATTATGAGTAGATATCCTAGTATTTACTTGATGCATTGCTTTAAAACTTCGACCTTTTTTGACGACATATCTTAGAAACAACTTAATGCATTGCATTGAAACTTTATACAGCTCTTCCCAACTACCACACCTATATAAAGTACTGTTGTGCTATAGTATTCATTTTTGTAATATAATAACATCTTATACCATTCTTCACATTGTATGCTGAAGATGCTGATTGTGACCTATTTGGGGTAAAAAACATGATATTTGGTGGTTTTTGTTGTTTTGAGAATTGGACATAGCTTCGTCATTTTTTGTCAGATTTATTTCAAATTTCGGACACACATTTGATAAATAATGTACTTCAATATATACCGCTTTTTGTGTCAATCATATGGAACTTTTTTACATTTCTTGTATTATAAATTTAACTGGGCTAAGCTCAACGTTAAAATATTTTATTTACTTTTTCTCAGTAAGTACTGGTGCTAGGGATTCATATTTGGAACATAGATAAGAGCTTGGTTCCTTTCGAAAACCAGCCAGATCAACCCACTCATGACTGGACTATGGCCCTTGAAATTGTCAAAATTGCTATTATACAGCTTGTGAACACAGTAGTGCCCCCATTTCTTATCCGACCTTCATCAAACTTAGATGATGTTGGTTAAATATTGATGAGAGCTCGGTTCCTTTTGAAAACCAGCCAGATCCGCCTATGCATGACTGGATTACGGCCCTTGAAATAGTCTTAATTGCTATAATACAGCTTGTGAACACAATAGACTTTCTTTTTCTTATCTGACCTTCACCAAACTTAGATAGTAGTTAATTATTGATGAGATCTTGGTTCCTTTCGAAAACCAGCCATATCCGCCCTTGCATGACTTGATTACGGCCATTGAAATTGTCAAAATTGCTATAATACAGCTTGTGAACTCAATTGGCCTTCACCAAACTTAGATTGTAGTTATGAGAGCTTGGTTCCTTTTAAAAATGACCAAAGAACCATGTCAGTAGAGTATAGGCCCTCATGGGCCTCTTGTTTTCCTTTCTTTCAATAAGTACTGGTGCTAGGGCATATATATTGCATATTTGGAATATAGTTACATCTAATACCCATTCACATTGTATGCTGACGATGCTGAGACTGACCTTATTGTTAGGTAAAAACATGATTGTTGGTGTTTTTTGGTGGATGATTACAAATTGTGCACACACATTTCCTAAATAAAGTACTTATTATATCAAACAGGTTTTTCGAATCAAACACTTGTATTATTTTTTTTTATTTCTTGTATTTTTAGCTCGACTATTCGAAGAATAAGAGAGGTTTACTACTCGCGTCGGCGTCCGGTTAAAGTTTAAGGGCAAGTTGGGATTTGTCTTGTGCTAGGGCTTTTAATTCGAATATAGTTACATCTACTACCTTTGCTTCACATTGAATGATGAGGATGCTGAGTGTGACCCTTCTTTTTGGGGTGAAAAACATGATTTTTGGGTTGATAAAGTTTTAGGGCAAGTTGGAATTTTCATCTTTTTTTTTTTATCAATAAGTACTTGTGCTAGTGCATTCATATATGGAATATAATTCATCTCATACCTTTCTTCATATTGTATACTGAAGATGCTGAGTTTGAGTAAAAACATAAATTTGTGTGGTTAAAGTTATAGAGCAAGTTTGCATTTTCATTTCTTTTTCATTTCTCAATAAGTACTTGTGCTAGGGCATTCATATTTGGAATATTATTACATCTTATACCTTTCTCCACATTAAATACTGAAGATGCTGAGTGTGATCATTTTTGGGTAAAAAACATGATTTTTGGTGGTTAAAGTTTTAGGGCAAGTTGACATTTTCATTTTTTTTTTCATTTTTCTCAATAAGTACTTATGTTAGGGGTTTATTATTTGGAATTAATTATCTTATACCTTTCTCCACAATAAATGCTGAAGATGCTGAGTGTGACATTCTTTAAGGGGTAAAAAACATGATATTGGGTGGTTAAAGTTTTAGGGCAAGTTAGAATTAATTTATGCTTTTCTTCGGAATAAGTACTTGTGCTAGGGCTTTCATATTTGGAATATAAATCACCTAATATCTTTCTTCATATTGTTTGCTGGCTGAAGATGCTGTGTGTGATCTTTTAGGGGTAAAACACAAGATTTGGTGTTGTTAACGTTTTGGGGCAAGCTAACATTTAATTATTTCTTTTTCAATAAGTACTTGTGCTAGGGCTTTCATATTTTGAATATAATTCTTCTAATGCCTTTCTTCATATTGTATGCTGAATATACTGAGTGTGATCTTTTTGTGGTAAAAAACATGATTTTGGGTGGTTAAAGTTTTAGGACAAGTTAACATTTGTATTTTTTTTGTTTAACTTTTTCTCAATAGGTACTTAAGTTAGGGGTTTCTTATTTGGAATTCAATAACATCTTATACCTTTCTCCACATTAAATGCTGAAGATGCTGTGTGTGAGATTCTTTTAAGTTTAAAATACATCATTTTGTGGGGTTAAATCTTTAGTGCGAGTTCGCATTTTCATTTTTTAGCTCGACTATTTGAAGAATAATAATGAGAGCTTTACTACTATATTTAAATGTATGTATCTTTTAATTTGCTTTTACATTTAGAGTATATATGCTTTAATAAATACCGCTTAATAATAAGCAGCATAAAATCGAGCGTGCTGTCCTCCGACAACTCTTGTTTAACTTTGTGTTTAGCTCAACGTTAAAGTTTTTTATTTTACTTTCTGCTTTTACACTTGCATTGATAATCAAAGCAGGGGACGGTGATACATTTAATTATACGTTATTCTTGTTTATATAGTAATCAACCCTAATATGAAGTCATGTTTACATGTTTGATCAGCCCTAAATCAAAATGCTCAAATGGTATGGTTGATGATATAAGATTATCTCAACTAGTCTTATGCATTATGTGTGATGCCAGAATGTATTTTCTTTATTTTATTTTTAGATCACCTGTGCCAAAGGCTAAAGGTGATCTATTCTGTTTATTCTTCGTCCGTTGTCATCGATGTCTGTTGTTGTAATTCCACAGGTGCCGAATTTGCATTACAGAAAAAAAATGGGAAAAACACATAATACCTCGTTAAAATACTAAAAAAGTCTCTCTATATTGTCTATACGCTACAATATAAATGATAGTAATGGTAATTTAGGGAATGTGTTACTATAAACATATATATAACCTCTATACGTTCATATAGTATAAAAATAATGACAACAAGTGCAACAGCATTTTACCCCTTTGCTCGATAATATTTCCGCCGAATAATATCTTAACCAACCTGGTCTTGGGTAGGTTCATAAATTATTTTTCTCGTTGTGGTCAGTCTTTAACTTTTAGCTTAAAGCATTAACTTCTTCTAAACCACTGGACCAAATTCATTCATACCTCATAGTAATGTTCCTTTGGTGGTCCACTTTTGATTTGTTAAAAGATTTAAAGTCTATGTTGAACTTTAATTGCTGCGGCATCTTTAAAGTTCATCTACTCAGAATCTGCTTGTTAGTTTTAATATAATTTGGTAGAAATATTCCTTGGGTGATTATCTACCAAACTTGTTCAAGCCATATTAATTGGTTAAAAACATGGCTCCCAAGCAGCATGAGAAAAAGGAATTTCTGCAATTTGTAAGTCGTTAACTTTTAGCTTGAAACATCAACTTCTTCTTAACCACTGAACCGAATTCATTCAAACCTCACAGGAATGTTGTTTTAGTGGTCCTCTTTTAAGTTTGTTAAGAAAATTAAATTCTATGTTGAACTTCAAATTTAGCATCAGAAAAGGGGAAATACTTCTTGTCAATTCTTTGAAATTCTTCTCCTCAGAATCTGCTTATGTGATTATAATATAATAGTAAAAATGTTAATTGGGTGATTATCTTCAAAAAATTGTTCAAGCCATATTGATTGGTTAAAGAAATAACTCCCAAACAGCATGAGAAAAGGGGCAACTTGTCAAAACAAGTTATTTAAAACATCATCTTTTTCTAAACCACTTGACTAAATTCTATCAAACTTCACAGGAATGTTCCTTTGGTATTCCTCTTATGAAATTGTTCAAAGATTAAAATTCTTTGTACAATATTAGTTGAAATTGTCCAAATTTTCAAATTCTTCATTCACTACTATAAAATTACACAGGTAATCTAGTTAGGGCCATCTTGGCCCTCTTGTTGTCTATGTTAATTGTAAACATCTTTCTCAGGCAAGGATATCCCCAGTAGAATCCGCCCGGACATGGTCTAGACAAGACATAGATCATGATGGTTTGGAAAAGCGGTTTGTGAAAGAGAGCATCGGTATGTATATAAACTGTAATAACTGTATATTAATTAATTATCATAGACTTAAACAGAAATGAATTGAGAGAGAATGCTTTTTGTTCGTGGTTTCATAGCGCATGATCAGTTTTTTAGCTCTACTGGCCAAAGGCCAGAAGGGCTTATGTCGTGGCGATGTGTCCGTCGTCCGTGCGTGCGTGCGTGCGTGCGTGCGTGCGTCCGTAAACAATTTCTTGTTAACACGATACAGTCTTCACTTTTGATTGTAGCTCAACTAAACTTTCACAGTAGTTAGATATCTATAAGAGCTCGGTTCCTTTCGAAAACCAGCCAGATCCGCCCATGCATGACTGGATTATGGCCCTTGAAATGGTCAAAATTGCTATAAAAGAGCTTGTTAACACGATACAGTCTTCACTTTTAATTGCATCTCAACCAAACTTATACAGTAGTTAGATATCTATGAGAGCTCGGTTTCTTTCGAAAACCAGCCAGATCCGCTAATGCATGACTGGATTATGGCCCTTGAAATGGTCAAAATTGCAATAAAAGAGCTTGTTAACACGATACAGTCTTCACTTTTGATTGTATCTCAACTAAACTTATACAGTAGTTAGATATCTATGAGGGCTCGGTTCCTTTTGAAAACCAGTCAGATCCGCCCATGCAAGACTGGATTATGGCCCTTGAAATGGTCAAAATTGCTATAAAAGAGCTTGTTAACACGATACAGTCTTCACGTTTGATTGTATCTCAACCAAACTTATACAGTAGTTAGATATCCATGAGAGCTCGGTTCCTTTCGAAAACCAGCCAGATCCGCCTATGCATGACTGGATTATGGCCCTTGAAATGGTCAAAATTGCTATAAAAGAACTTTTTAACACGATAGTCTTCACTTTTGATTGTATCTCAACCAAACTTATACAGTAGTAAGATATCCATGAGAGCTCGGTTCCTTTCCTAAACCAGCCAGATCCGCCCATGCAAGACTGGATTATGGCCCTTGAAATTGTCCAAATTGCTATAATTGAGCATGTGAACACAATAGAGGCTCCATTTACTATCTGATCTTCACCAAACTTAGATAGTAGTTAAATATTGATGAGAGCTTGGTTCCTTTTGAAAACCAGCTAGATCCGTCCATGCAAGACTGGATTATGGCCCATGAAATTGTAAAAATTGCTATAATACAGCTTGTGAACACAAAAGAGCCTCCATTTACTATCCGATCTTCACCATACATACATGCTCCGGATTGAAAATGACCAAAGAACCATACCAGTAGAGCATAGGCCCTCATGGGCCTCTTGTTTTGTTTATACCCCCATGAACACGAAAAAAAAGCTGTCCATTCCTTATAATTTAGCATTAATATGGCTATTACCGTGGGTAATAAAACATAATAGTATTTAACAACTTTATTTTCCATAATATAGCACGTCAAACATTAGTTCAATTTGGCGCCAAAAGTAATAACGTTATGACGTGACGTCACTTTCTTAGGAAAATTTTGTTCATGAGGTTATGAACAAAATATTTCAGCCAATCACAGACAAGCAAAAGTGATGAACACAAAAATAACTAAAATATAGTTTAACCCTTTCCCTCATACGACAATTCTGCAGCAGACGACTTTGAACATATTTTGACAAAAAATGGAAAATCTCTATAATTGAATGGCTAACCTATGCCTTAAAGTGGAATATATTGTGTCAAAAGGAGAAATTGCACGTTTTGTGCAATTTCTTCTTTTGTCACTATGTTTTCAAAAAGCTGTCTGCTGCAAATGCGCTGGAATGCGTCTGCAAGTGGGAAAGGGTTAATAATTGGTGAATAATATTGTATTATTGCTAGTATTTAATGAGGCAGAAATGCATTGCAAAAAAACAATATTCTGCCAATTTAAGTTTTTCTTTTATAAAAATAAATGGTGTTGAACATTATTGCTTTGATACTGCAACTTTTATTGACTGACAATATTTCCTGTTTTTTTCATTTGTTAAAGGTTATGGAGTATTTGCTGCGAAAGGATTTGAGAAAGGTGACTTTCTATTAGAATATTGTGGTAGGCGTATTTCAGCAAAAGAAGCTGATAAAGTTAACCACAATTACCTATTTGGGTTCAAGTATGCCGGGAAGTACATATGGTAATTATAAGAAATATAGGCCAACTGACTCCTTACCACAGCCTTGTTTCTGAGTTTAGAAGTATGTTAGTTGGGTTTTTCATCGCACCAATAACTTATTTTTCTTGTTTTGGGTTGTAACAACTGTTTTGCAACATCTTGATCATTTAACAGTGGTCAGCTATCCTTTTTCTTCTTAGATGGACCAGTATTGAAAACCATCTACAAGCAACTGACAGCTTATCCGTCACATTCATGTTGATTTGTCCAATTACAATTAATGGCTCAAGCTCTTACATTTGGTCAGATTTCATGTTGTTCGGGGGGGGGGGGTAGGGGGGGGGGGGGGGGATTTGATGATAAGGTATTCGGCACTTGTTATTGTTTCTAATAAGTAATCGAAACTTGCATTTGCCTGAGAATATATCCTTATGATTGGTAAATGTATTACCTTATAAAAACAAATTAACAAACTATTTCTAATTTATGCTAGATATTACAATGAAAGTTGCATGAAAGGACAGTGTAAGGCAGTGTGTTTCTGTGCTTGAGAAAACTATATGAACAAAAAGACCAGATTAATCTGCCAGACCTGTAAAAGACTGTTTATAGATTCAGAAATTGGTTGGCTATCCATTGTAATTAGTGAATGCCTGTGTACTGAAACTTGTATACTAGTTTGTTGGTAAAAAATGATGGTGGAAGCCAGGGCTGAGGCATTGGATATGTGGAGCACTGGTTTGCTTTACATACATGATATCTTTAATATGTGTATCTCCTATTCCAAGTATTTGAAATTTACTGTTAACAAGTATTGAATCAGCTAATTGTTTTTTGCAGGATTGACGCCTTCGAAACGGACAGGTTAGGGCGGTTTGTAAATGATGCCCAGGAAGGATCATTAGATTGTAATAGCAAGCAAAAGTTGCTTGTTTTCAAGGGTTATCCCCATATATTTCTTTTTGCAAACAGAACCATTGATATTGGGGAGGAAATTCGTTACGATTATGGGGTTGACAGTGGGGATTTGTTTTGGAGGAACAAGGTAAATTTTTATTGTACCAAATTGTAATTTTCAAATATACAGTACTTTAAAGTTTTAACAGTCAAAACGTCGTAACTTCCTCTTATATCACATGTAGTTACGTTTTTATTTAGTTATACATCAATCAGACAAAACCATGGGCTTGGCAGTGCAATTATATGATTTCGTATTTATGTTGATTAGCAATCCGGTACTGGGAATATTTAGTGTCTTTTTCAACAAAAGTTCAGTTATACAGCCAGAAAAATGTTAAAATGCTCCTAATGGACAGTGCCTAGCCCCGATAGCTCAGTCGGTAGCGACACATGCTGTAAATCTAGGGGATGTGAGTTTGAACCCCAGCTCGGCCAACATTCTTTCCAACGCTTGACAAAAGTCATTGTGACAAGCGTCATTTGTCTTCCAACAATGAGCTATCAGTCTATGAGGAAAAGCAGCCAGTTGCTTGGAAAGAGTGTTGTATCAAGTACTGGTGTGAGGAAACCAAGAAATATATGAGTAGGTGAACTGGCCGCCGTGATATGACTAAAACATTGTTAAAAACGGCGTTAAACCCCAAACAATCAAACCTAATGGACAGTGTCACATTTCTACTAAAATAATGACATCCACCCTCCACGAGGGTCCTTGTCCGATTTTCATGATTAAAAAAGATTTAAGATTTGGGAACTTTTCATGTCATTTTAAATAGTATTTCAGTTGTACATGGTAATTAGGACTACATGTTCATAAAAATACAATAAGCAAGTGATCAATTAATTAAAATCTGAGCACTTAACTGATGAACTTTTCATTAAAATTGTTTACTTTCAAATTTACTTGTTGACAGACATGTAAATGCAAGTCCTGGAACTAGATCAAAATAAGACAACAGTAAGATCATTTTACAGCAAACAACGCATATATGTAAACTCCTTGTTGTCTAAGCATGCATAAATGGGTTGAATATTCAAATACTTTGTGATGAATAATCAATATTCGAATACTAATTTTGGTATTCGACATATTCGTTGTCATTCCTTATGATGTTTATTAAACATGGGTTTATTGAATGGCTATTTGAAATAACCAACATGTCTATGTGCACATGCATTCATAATTTAATTCAAAAATAAATATATTTTAACTTCATCAGAATGTGGTATTTGGAAATATAGGTAAGTGCAGTTATGAGCCGTTGTTAATTAGACTTTGTTGAAAATTGAAGTGGTTGGTATGTTTAGCCAGTTCTTTGAAGCACCCCTGATGAGATCATAGGTTTCATGGAGAGCAATGAAACCAATAATTGTGCCCAACTATGTACATAGCTATGTGTGTTTAGGAATCCTGAAACATTTTAATTTATGAACCATTTAAATGCCATTTTAGGATATCTTTGAAGTAGAACAAAATAAACATGTTTTTGCATAAACATGTTATGATGGATAGCTAAGTGAAAACATGTTACTACTTGCTCATAGAAAAGGACTATACTTTATTTGCTTTATTTTTAGTCAACCATTGGTCTGTTCGTCTATCAACAATTGCTTCAAACAGTATATCCTCCTAAACCCGTTTGATGAATTTCATTCACACTCTACATCATTAAATGAGGGCCCCACGAAGTTGGGTCAGTTTTCTTAATCCATACTTCTCGTATATATATATATATATAAACATACATATAGTAAATCTCCTGAATCTATTTATCTGATTCCAAATAATTATCGCCGAGCCCCATTAGCTCAGTCGGTAGCGACGAGGGCTGTCAATCCAGGGGTCGTGAGTTGGAATCCCGGCTCGGCCAACATTCTTTCCGACATTTGACAAAAGTCAATGCGACATGCGTCATTTGTCTTTCACAAATGGGCTTAGTCTATGTGGAAAAGCAGCCAGTTGCTTGGAAAGAATGTTGTGGGTTGTACTGGTGTGAGACAACCAGGAAACACATAAGTAGGTGAACTGGCCGCCGTGATATGACTGAGAAATTGTTGAAAACGGCGTTAAACCCCAATCAATCAATCAACCAAATAATTATCCTTAGACCCACTAACTTTATAGATAAATATTTAATTTATATCATCCCCACCCTAGTCACTTTAAATAATGACCAAATACAGTATCTTAAAAACAGTTTATATCTCCACCCTTTAACCATATATTTTCTTGTTACATTTATGTTGATGCAGATTTTGAACAGTATCTACATATGGTTATGCATTTTTAAGTTACATGATAAGTAAAGCTTTGTCCTAGGGAGAATAACATAATGGGTCTAGGGAAATATCATTCATTTGGGAGATATTTGTATCATTTCACTGTTACAGTTATAACTTGTTTGATTTAGTTTGATGCCATTTTTAGTTTGTTTATTTTTCAAAGAAAAAAGGTTGAGCTGTTTTGATACCCTTGGCGTTGTCATCTCCGCCATTGTTGTCCCAAAACTTAAACCTTACCTCATAACTCAAAAACCATTTCACATATTGACATGAAATTTGGTGCACATGTTCCTAGAGATAATATGCATGTAAATACCAAGTAACATAACTCTGGCATTAATACTATTCAGTTATGCCCCTTTTTCATCTTGGAAAGAACAAATGAAGGATGGTGTTCATTCCATGGCTCTCTTGTTTATCAGTATTTCAGTTATGTAATGGAGGCCAGTAAAATTACTCACACAATTCCTGTGAGTGCTTTACTAGTAAAAAATTACTTCCACAAATAACTGACAACATCCTTACATGAAATGGAGATTTAACCTATAATCACTGGATTGGAAGACAGAAGCATTAACACTGTGCTTACCAGGCTTGGAAACTATTAATAGGAATAATAATATACATGTATTTATGTTGTTGATGTGGCCATGTGAACCATCAAATAAGAGAAAATATCAATTAGCAGAAAAGCCTTTGTTACCATTGAAACTTCATCTGGAACTAAAATTACTAATTACCTCCTGCATAAACATACATTGTGGATTTAAACTGATGCATATTGCCTTTTCACTCAAGAATGCAGTATAGGGCAATAATAGCCTTCTTGTTTGAGTTAATATACCTGAAAATGTATTTTAATTGTATTCTGATAATAACCTCCCAAATTTAGCATTGACAAAAGTATTCATACTAAGCGGTTTTCAGTGTTTTTGATAATTTCTTTTGCAGCTGTTCAGTATGATGCTTGTGATGATGATCCGTTTGATGTTGAAATGGAGAGGAAGCAAGCTGTGAAAGAAAAAGGTACACTTCTTTCTGACTTGCTTGAAATATATTTACCAAACAATTTGTATGGGCATGCATAATATGCCTAGCACGAAAGAAAATCAAAATACCAGAAGTTTCAATAAAATTAGTAAATTCTTATGTTGTCATTATGGAGCAACTAGTCCTTAATTTTGAGAAGTTTTGAAAATTCTTTAGTATTGATGCATGATCTTGAAAGGCTGCTAGCACATTTTAGCAAAAGACTTCATGCTGTTCGTCATCCGTTGTCCTACAACTTTTAGCTTTTCCCATTTTAATCTTCTTCTCAATATCCGGTGAACACAATGAAACACAAACTGGCAGAAATTGTCCTTACCAGGTCTTTTTCAAAGTTTGCTAATATAATGTTGATTCGAAACATTTTTTTGTGTTGATACACCATCTTCTTTAGCATTAAAATCTAACAACACTTTTCAGTATTTTGATTATTTGCATTGCAGCTGGACCTTGTGTTGATGATGATTGGTTTGTCAAGGTCAAAACAAAGACTGAAATAGGTACACTTATTTCTGAATTGCTTTTTATAGCATAATTTTAGGTTTTTCTTTTGGATAAATGGCTGTTGATAAAAAAAAAGATTTCATATGAATTTTGCCTGTTGTCTTTGTTTCATTATATTTACCCACCAAAATATATGTAAAGAAGTTTCCAAGTCATTAGGATCAAAGTGTCAGCCAATATGAACAGTGAATTTTTGATGCTGTCATATTGTAGCTGTGAATGCTCAGTTGAAGGTGTTTTGACTAGACCTGTCCTCAGTTGGAGGTCATTGTGTGTTCATGAAAAAATTATTTCGTGTTGATACACCATCTTCTTCGGCATTAAAATCTTACAACAATTTTCAGTATTTTGATCATTTGCATTGCAGCAGAAGAGTGTAATGTTGATACAGATCCCCTTGATGATGAAAATGTCCATGCAGAGTATAAAATAGGTACACTTATTTCTGAATTGCTTTTTATAGCAGAAATTTTAGGCTTTTCTCTCCGATAAATGGCTGTTAATAGGTTTCGTGTTGTTTTTTCAAATGAATTATTGCCTGTTGTCTTTGTTGCATAATTAATTTGGTAAATATTACCCACTTAAATATTTGAAAAAAAGTTGCAAAGTGATTGGAAAAAACGTGTCGGCCATTTGGAGGTCAGTTTGTGCGTTAAAAGGTTTATTTCATTAGCATATTAATAATGATGGACTCTCATACTTTTGTAAAGGAAAACCGTTTAATCATTTTGCCTTAAGTAGGTCATGTTTGAAATGTAAGAGACACTTATATGAACAGTGAATTTGTGATGTTGTCACATTGTAGCTGTGAATGCTCAGTTGAAGGTGTTTTGACTAGAACTGTCCTCAGTTGGAGGTCATTGTGTGTTGATCGAAAAAACATTTTGTTTTGATACACCATCTTCTTCAGCATTAAAATCTTACAACAATTTTCAGTATTTTGATCATTTGCATTGCAGCAGAAGAGTGCCATGATGAGGCAGATGCAGATGAGAAGGTCCAAGCAGAGTATAAAATAGGTACACTTATTTCTGAATTGCTGTTTATAGCAGAATTTTAGGCTTTTATGTAGGAGAAATAGCCGTTGATAGGTTTTGTTGTTTTTTGGCTGGATTTTGCTTGAAAAATTCCGGTCTATAGTTTGGCAATGTCCGTCTGTTTGTCTGTCCGTCCATCTGTCAACATTTTGGTTAAAGTTCCAGGTTGAGGCAAAATCATAGCATTGGAAAGGGTTACAAACTTGAAGCTTTGCCTGAAGGTTACCAGTAACAAGTTCTATTGATTTCTATGGTTACTTTGACATTTACCTTGGTTTGTCAATTTTCAAGGTCAAATTGCTGACAATCTGGCCTTACCGTCTCCAGCGGTTTCTTGTATTTATATAAAATTATTTAACAGCATATTAATAATGATTGACTTTCATCCTTTTGTAAACGAAGTCTGTTTAATCATTTTGCCCAAAGAAGATAAAGTTTGCAATGCCAGAGATACCAATATGAACAGTGCGTTTGTGATGTAGTCACATTGTAGCTGTGAGTGCTCAGTTGGAGGTCATTGTGTGTTGATCGAAACATTATTTTGTATTGATACAACACTTTTCATTTTTGAATATTTGCATTAAAACTTGACAGTGTCATGATGATGCATTTCATTTATTTTGGAAACAAAATGGCAAGTGTATGACATGTTCTTGTGGTAAAAACAGCATAGAACATGCTTAAACAAACATGCTTATTATACCTTCTTTTTCATAACATGTTTTTTTCTTCATAGGTCTGTTTGAAACAATCATATTTGCTGGGATTGGCACAAACTATGTAAGAATCACATTTGTAACATTTAAAAATTTACATTTTCAAAAAAAAATGAATTGCTAATACATATTTATTTGATGGGTTGGTCTCCAAACTGTTTTGGCATTGGTATCATTTATTTCTTTGCAAAAGTCCCATTAGTGACACGTTGTTTCTATTTGCAAGTACATCAAAGTATTAGTATTACTTAAAAAGCAAGGTTTATTTCTTTGTCATTCGTCTTCCACCAATGGGCTATGTGGAAAAGCAGCCAGTTGCTTGGGAAGATTGTTGTGTGCAGTAGTGGTGTGAGAAAACCAGGAAATTCATGAATAGGTGAACTGGCCGCCGTGATATAACTGAGAAATTGTTAAAAAAAGCATTAAACCCAAATCAATCAATCAATCAATAAATCAAGGTTTATTTCTTTGCATTGTTGATTATAACACTAATATTTTATTTCTGACTCAAATATTGTTTTTTAGCTCTACTGGCCAAAGACCAAAAGGGCTTATGTTGTGGCTAGTTGTCCATTATCAGTGTGTGCACAGTAAACCATTTCTTGTTAACATGATACAGTCTTCATGTTTGATTGTATCTCAATCAAGCTTAAACAGTAGTTAGATATCCATGAGAGCTCGTTTCCTTTCTTAAACCAGCCAGATCCGCCCATGCATGAGTGCTCAGTTGAAGGTGTTTTGACAAGAACTGTCCTCAGTTGGAGGTCATTGTGTGTTGATCGAAACATTATTTTGTGTTGATACACCATCTTCTTCAGCATTAAAATCTTACAACAATTTTCAGTATTTTGATCATTTGCATTGCAGCAGAAGAGTGTTATGATGAGGCAGATGCAGATGAGAAGGTCCAAGCAGAGTATAAAATAGGTACACTTATTTTTTATCCCAATCAAACTCATACAGTAGTTAGATATTCATGAGAGCTTGGTTCCATTCGAAAAACCAGTTGTGGCTGGATTATGGCCCTTGAAATTGTCAAAATTGCTATAATAGAGCTTGGTAACACAATACAGTCTTTATTTTGTATTGTATCTCAATCAAACTTATACAGTAGTTAGATATCCGTTAGTGCTCAGATCCTTTCTTACACCAGCCAGATCTGCACATGCATGACTGGATTATGGCCCTTGAAATTGTCAAAATTGCAATAATAGAGCTTGTTAACACAATACAATCTAATCTCGATCAAACTTATACAGTAGTTAGATATCTATGAGAGCTCGGTTCCTTTCTCAAACCAGCCAGATCGGCCTATGCATGACTGGATTATGGCCCTTGAAATTGTCAAAATTGCTATATAGGGCTTGTGAACACAATAGAGGCTCCATTTAATATTTGATCTTCACCAAACCTATACAGTAGTTAGATATCCATGAGAGCTTGTTTCCTTTCGCAAACCAGCCAGATCTGGTCATGCAAAACTGGATATGGCCCTTGAAATTGTCAAAATTGCTATAATACAGCTTGTTAACACAATAGAGGCTACATTTACTATCTGATCTTCACTAAACTTAGATAGTAGTTACATATTGATGAGAGCTCGGTTCCTTCTGAAAACCAGCCAGATGTGCCTTTACATGACTGGATTGTTGCCCTTGAAATTGTAACAAGAGGGCCATGAGGCCCTGGAATCGCTCACCTGAGAATGGGCTATTTAAGACATAACTCTCTCATGCTCAAGCCAAACATGTGGCTTCCAGAGTGTTAACAATATTTCCCTTAAATTTGGTCTAGTGACCTAGTTTTTGACATGACATGACCCATATTCGAACTTGGCCTAGATATCACCAGGACAAACTTTCTTATAAAGTTTCAACATGCTCAAGTTTAAAATGCGGCTTCAAGAGTGTTAACAAGATTTTCCTTCAATTTGGCCTAGTGACCTACTTTTTGACCGGACATGACCCATATTCGAACTTGGCCTAGATAACATCAAGACAAACTTTCCGACAAAGTTTCAACATAGTCAAGTTTAAAATGTGGCTTCCAGAGTGTTAACAAGATTTTCCTTCAATTTGGCCTAGTGACCTAGTTTTTGATATGACCTATATTCGAACTTGGCCTAGATATCACTATGACAAACATTCTGACAAAGTTTCAACATGCTCAAGCCAAAAATGCGGCTTCAGGAGTGTTAACAAGATTTTCCTTAAATTTGACCAAGTGACCTAGCTTTTGACCCGACATGACCTATTTTCGAACTTGGTCTAGATATCTCCAAGACAAACATTCTGACAAAGTTTCAACATACTCAAGCCAAAAATGCGGCTTCAGGAGTGTTAACAAGATTTTCCTTAAATTTGACCTAGTGACCTAGATTTTTACCCCACATGACCCAGTTTCGAACTTGGCCTAGAGTTGATCGAGATATATGTTCTGATAAACTTTTATAAAGATTGGATGCAAAATGTTGCCTCTATTGAATTAACAAGCAAATGTTGACGACGGACGACGAACGACGAACGACGAACGACGAACGACGGACGACGGACGACGGACGACGGACGACGGACGACGGACGACGGACGACGGACAAAAGGCGATCACAATAACTCACCTTGAGCACTACGTGCTCTGGTGAGCTAAAAATTGCTATAATACAGCTTGCGAACACAAAAGAGCCTCTATTTACTATCTGACATTCACCAAACTAAGACAGTAGTTATATATTGATGAGAGTTTTGGCTCTGTTCGAAAACCAGTCAGAACTGCCCATGCGTGACTGGATTATTGCCCTTGAAATTGTCAAATTGCTATAATACAGGTTGTGAACACAATAGACCTTCGATTTCTTATCTGACCTTCACCAAACATAGTTATGAGATCAGTTCCTTTTGATAATGACCAAAGAACCATGCCAGGAGAGCATAGGCCCTCATTGGCCTCTTATTTGTTACATGTAACAGTAATTGTAAAACTATATGTTTTTGTAAAAGAATCTGTTTGCTATTGTCTAATTACAGGGATTTTTAAAGCTATTTCCTGAGCTCAAGTTGGCAGACAAATCGGAAGATGCAGGGTTTTTTATTATTCCAACAGGTATGTATGTAATGAATGACCAGCTATTTTGAGGATACCACTTATTAAATGTTAACTATCTTTTGGGAGCCCCCCTCCAATAAAATTTAATCTCTCACTGTATAGCCAATAAAAACTGTATGCTAAAAAAATCTATAATTTTAATAGGGTAAAACAACTTCAACCACAAAAATTTAAATAAATCTTTCGGCCACTACCAAGAAAATTTCAATTAAAAAGTACCCTACTCCTACTAAATAAAAATAGCCTGCAGTTTCTCCCCCCTAGACATGTTTTCCTCAAACTCCCTATTAAGTAAATGAATTGTCTTTAAAACGTAGTTTCAATGTTTTTTTCAGACATCAAACTCATTATGTCAGGACAAAGACAAACTTCAGAGGTTTTTAAGGCTCTTGTTGGTCGAAAAAGGATGATTGTCAGTAGCCAGTGGGTGACAGATTCTGTAATGATGGGAAATCTTCAGGACAAGGTTTACATTTCTTTATTTAATATCAATCTATAACTTGAGTCTCGTAAAATCAAACTATTATTTCTCTCTTAAACAGAAGAACTGTTGTACTTGTTTTAACCAATATGTTCTTAAGTTTTAATTCATAAACAAATCTTCTTTGTTATTTAAGACCTGTAAATGTGTTCTGCTTAACAGCTATAAGTATTGATGTGTTTTTATACGCCCGGAATCACTGATTCGGTGGGCATCTAGTTTTTGGCCTGTCTGTCCCTCTGTCTGTGGCAAAAATGAAAACTTTTTTACCACTACTTTTAAACCGTAACAAGTACAGCTTCCATATTTTCACATGTGCATTCTTGGTGACAAGACCTTTCATTCAGTACCAATAGTTTGACGTAGATGTTGCCATTTGGGGGGCATCAGTGTTTCACAAACACATCTTGTTGTTTCTTTTGTTTAACATCCAAGAGACAGTATTTCAATATTGTGTCTACATGATAAAGATATAGTGCTTCCTTACTGCACTGTCATGCCCCAGAAAAGTAGCATAATATCACATCCAGTCACATTATTCTGATATTGGGCCAACCAGTCATGGAAATACCCTTAAATGCTGAGCGCCTTACAAAAGTGCTATACCAGTACCGTCTTAAACTACTTTGGTATGTCGTGACTGGGGATCAAAGCCATAACCTCCTTTTCTAGACGGTCTCATGTTGTTGTGTGTAAATATCATGTGAGTTGTTGTCACAAGTCCGATAGAATAAGTGATTTTTTTTTTAAATTTTTCATTTATTAGACAAAGTACTTGGTCAAGGGAACAGACAATTTAGGTAGATGGAGTCAGACAGAAAGCTACCGTGACTTTGAGTACCAAATTGGTAATGGGACATTTGTAGATATAACTATAGGTAAGTATCCACTAGCTAGATCAAACATGATCTTCTGAACTAACATGTACTTTAATTAACATTATTACAGAATTGCTTTATGGGGTCTGTTCAATCATGAAATCCAGTGAGTGCTGCATGTAGGTATTCTTTCTCACGTTTGTCTCTGTTTGGCATACAACCCAGTAAATTATACAGTATAAGTGAGGTTGATTGACAAGATGAAGTATAAGCAGTCCGATTGAAACACCTGTCAAATTGAATCGGGGGAAATATAAATTTAATGGCCTCTGAAATATATAAATAAAACAAGAGTTGTCGGAGGACAATATAGCTCGCCTATCAGGGCCATCGTATATCAGGGCCTACTTCAGAACAGTTAAAGTATTAGGTAAAGTCGCACAATATCACCTATTGCAAGATAATACACCTTTTCAATACTTTTGACAAAAATTCTAAGTTCAACTAGAATAGAGTGCTCCCCGGAGCACGTGTGTCACCTGCCGGCGCCTTGTCAGAAAATTTTAATTTTTGATAGAAAAGGGGCAATAACTCTGATATAAAAAATATTTGGATTATCCCCCTTTTGTGAACCCATCACAAAAATTGATATAAACATTTGTCAGAAGTTTCAATTCAATCCTTTGAGCAGAATAAAAGTAATTTGAATATTTGACAGAAAAGGGGCAATAACTCTGATATAAAAATATTTGGATTATCCCCCTTTTGTGAACCCATCATACACATTGATATAAACATTTGTCAGAAGTTTCAATCCAATCCTTTGAGTAGATTAAATTTTTGACAGAAAAGGGCCAATAACTCTGATATAAAAATATTTGGATTATCCCCCTTTTGTGAACCCATCATACACATTGATATAAACATTTGTCAGAAGTTTCAATCCAATCCTTTGAGTAGAACAAAAGTTATTTGAAAATTTAAATTTTTGACAGAAAAGGGGCAATAACTCTGATATAAAATTATTTGGATTATCGCCCTTTTGTGAACCAATCACACACATTGATAAAAACATTTGTCAGAAGTTTCAATCTAATCCTTTGAGTAGAACAAAAGTTATTTGAAAACGTGACGAAAAAAGTGTGACGGACAGACAGACAGACAGACGCCGGATAAAAAAAAAATAGACAGACGTCGAATAAAAAAAAAAGTAACATTTGTCAGAAGTTTCAATCCAATCCTTCGGGTAGAAAAAAAGTTATTTGAAAATTAAATTTTTTGACAGAAAAGGGGCAATAACTCTGATATAAAATTATTTGGATTATCCCCCTTTTGTGAACCAATCACACACATTGATATAATCATTTGTCAGAAGTTTCAATCTAATCCTTTGAGTAGAAAAAAAGTTATTTGAAAACGTGACGAAAAAGTTAGATTTTTTGACAGAAAAGGGGCAATAACTCTGATATAACTTGACCTTGACCCAGGGTCAGGACGGGTGTAGTGGGGTGCGTAGATGGACCAATAGTTCCTAAATGTATAAACTAAATATGAAAGCAATCAATGTCATAATAGTGAATGCAGAGTGATATGTTAAACGTTAAACGCAAACCTTAAACCTTGTAACTGAACCAAGTAGAAATGACCTTGACCTTGACCCAGGTACAGGACGGGTGTAGTGGTGTGCGCAGATGGATGACCAATAGTTCCTAAATGTATAAACTAAATATGAAAGCAATCAATGTCATAATAGTGACGGCAGAGTGATATGTTAAACGTTAAACGCAAACCTTAAACCTTGTAACTGAACCAAGTAGAAATGACCTTGACCTTGACCCAGGGTCAGAACGGGTGTAGTGGTGTGCGTAGATGGATGACCAATAGTTCCTAAATGTATAAACTAAATATGAAAGCAATCAATGTCATAATAGTGAATGCAGAGTGATATGTTAAACGTTAAACGCAAACCTTAAACCTTGTAACTGAACCAAGTAGAACCAAGTAGAAATGATCTTGACCTTCACCCAGGGTCAGGACGGGTGTAGTGGTGTGCGTAGATGGATGACAAATGGTTCCTAAAGGTATAAACCCTTAAAACCCAAATTAAAACCTTAAACACAAACCTTAAACCTAGGTGTCTACGCCACCGCCGACGCCGCCGACGGTGCCGACGGTGCCGACGTTGCCGACGCCGGGGGTAACACATAAGCTCTCCTGTACTTCGTACTGGCGAGCTAAAAACTGTATTTACATGTTGATGATTGTATATATGGCACATAGGTTTTAATGTATAGGTTACTGATTATTGAGTGATTTTTAAATAATAAGTACCTTTTTGTCATGCCCACGATAGTAGAGTGAGACATAGCAGTCACTTTACTGGCGACGGCAGCGGCCAATTTTACAAATAACTATATCTCTCGGCAACCCCTGCTGGATTTTTCGGAAACTTTGTCAGATGTATTGTTTGGTCATGAGACATCATCCAGCGTCATCATTTTTAAGGTCAAGGCCATAATTTGGCGGAACTTGACCTTAGTTAGGTAACTTAACCTTGGTTATATCTCGGCAACCCCTGCTGGAATTTTTCTGAAACTTTGTCAGATGTATTGAGGATCATGGAACATCATTCAACGTCAAAATCATCATGGTCAAGGTCATAATTTGCCAGAACTTGACATTTATTTGGTAACTTAACCTCTAAACTTAACCTTGGTTATATCTCAGCAACCCCTGCTTGAATTTTTCTGGAACATTTGTCACATGTATTGTTCGGTCATGGAACATCATTCAAGGTCAAGGTCATAACTTGGCAGAACTTGACCTTGGTTAGGTAACTTAACATTGGTTATATCTCGGCAACCCCTCCTGATTCTTTTTGAAATTGTGTAAGATGTATCGTTGGGTCATGTTAGAATAACCTTGTAAGACACTCTAGAATTAACTTTTGATATTCAATCGTCATGAAATTTAATCACAACAATTGTCTCCATCAAATCTCTGTCAAGTTTGAACTGGGTCATGGGGTTTCAAGAACTAGGTCACTAGGTCAAATGTTGAAATAATCTTTTAAACACTCTAAAAGTATGTTTCTCCATTCAATCTTCACAAAATTTAACCACTAGATTTTCCTTCATCAAATCTAATTCAACTTCACAAACAGGTCATGAGGGGTCAAAAATGAGGTCACTAGGTCAAACGTTAGAAACACTCTAGAAATCACACTTTTATTTAATCTTCATAAAAATTTATTAGATGACATTTTGTTTCAAGTTCAAAACTTCGTAATGGGGAAGGTTAAACACTAGGTCAAATTTCCTAGAAAGGTGAGACGCCCTTAGCCCCAGGTCTTTTTTATGTATGTTTAGACATTATTTGTTTTGCATTAAGCACAGGCAAACCTGTATTAAGCAGCCAGGAAAGGGATGTTTAATACAGGCATTTTAGGGTGTACAATAAGTGAGTGCTGGAAACTGGGTGATATCAGTTTACTAAAATATTGCCAAATGTTTGAGATGTGAAAACAGGCATGTTATTTCTATTGACTTTTTTGGTTGTAATTCCTAATTGTGCCGAATTTCTGCTTATTTTTAAAGTATAGACACAAGTAATGCCCTTTGAGCCAGGGAACTAGAGCTAGATTGTTTTATGTGGGTCTACTGGGTCATACCCTTTGCAAAAAAAAAAACCTTTCCCTTTATAGACAGGTGTCAACACATTGGAATCATGCATCAAACTCTAGACTACTTTAACCCTTTCCCTCATATGACAATTCTGCAGCAGACGACTTTGAACATATTTTGTCATAACATGGAAACTCTCTATAATTGAATGGATAACCTTTCCACTTAAAGTGAAAAACATTGTTGCAAAAGGAGAAATTGCTCGTTTTGAGCAATTATTTTTTGTCACTATGTTTTCAAAAAGCTGTCTGCTGCAGAGGCGTCAGAAAGCGTCTATATGAGGGAAAAGGTTAAAAGATTGGATGCCCTCCTGCCGATCAGAAATCAGCAAGGAGCATGTTTTACAATTACTTGCATTGTTTTCATGCTTCTAAGGATGTCTTCAAGAACTACTTACTTGCTATTAATTTATTTCAATTTATAATATATCTTAGTACCCAAAACTTAATCTTTTATTTTGCATTAATTGCTATATATCTTAAATTTCACAGAAAGTTATACAAATGATTAGCGGCACTTATATCAATAAAACTCCTTTAAGAACTGGTTCCAAATGAAATTATTTAACAGACTGTAAATTAACTAACAAAGTTGAAAAACTTGGACCAAATCCCATTATTCATGTGCTTTCAAGTATTTACTCCTTTCTCCACAAGGATTACCACTTTTGATATAGTCTGCAAAATGAATTGGTTTTTTTTATCAAGTTTTTACTTTAAAAAAAATTGGAACTTGACAATTTTTATTTTTTTTAACTAATATTTTAACAGCCTCACTACTTTTTTCACAATGTTTCCCAAAAATAGAGACAAAGCACTCTTTTATATAATGTTTTCACTTTCATTCATAAAACAAAATTAACAAACTTCTCTCCCTAATGTTTATGGTGTTAAACAAAGATGTTAATGGATTACATTAAATAGGGGAGCTTATGTTATCACCCCAGCGTTGGCGTTGGCGTCCGCGTTGCCAGCTTGGTCAAACCTTTGCGTGCAAGGCCTTTTCTCAGACACTGTGTATGCGGTTGCTTTGAAACTTCACACTTATTCAGGGTCATTAGGGGACCTTGTATGTCAAGTCCCATAACTCTGGAATGGATTTTGACTGAATTGTGCCCCTTTTTGGACTTAGAATTTTGGTCAAACCTTTGTGTGCAAGGCCATTTCTCAGACACTGTGTATGCTGTTGATTCGAAACTTCACACACTTATTCAGGGTCATTAGGGGACCTTGTATGTCAAGCCCCATAACTCTGGATTGGATTTTGACTGAATCATGCCCCTTTTTGGACTTAGAACTTTGGTCAAACCTTTGCGTGCAAGGCCTTTTCTCAGACACTGTGTATGCTGTTGCTTTGAAACTTCACATACTTATTCAGGGTCATAATATGACCCTGTATGTCAAGTCCCATAATTCTGGAGTGATTTTGATGGAATTGTGCCCCTTTTTGGACTTAGAATTTTTGTCAAACCTTTGCGTCCAAGGCCTCTCTTCAGACAGTGTATGCTGTTGGTTTGAAACTTCACACACTTATTCAACGACACTTATTCAAGGTCTTTAGATGACCTTGTATGTCAAGTCCCATAACTCTGGAATGGATTTTGACTGAATTGTGCCCCTTTTTGGACTTAGAATTTTGGTCAAACCTTTGTGTGCAAGGCCTTTTCTCAGACACTGTGTTAGCTGTTGCTTTGAAACTTCACACCCTTATTCGGGGTCATTATACCTAATGCTATAACTGTTCTGAAGTAGGCCCTGATAGGTGGGCTATATTGTCCTCCGGCAACTCTTGTTATTAAATGATGCTAACTTTCTCCTCAAAATTTATTGTAAACTTAAACTTAACATCTTTGATTAACTCTTATTCAGTATTGACTGCTTAAGGCAGGTTGCTGCTTAATGAAGGCAAAAACTACCACGGGTTTAATGTAAACAGATATTCCTACTATTTTAGATGATGTCAGACATCTCCTGAATTCTATTGGTGGGAAGGAGCAGCTTGTTAGAACACAAGATACCATTTACGTATGTGCAGATGATGAACTCCATACATCAGGTTGGTGAAAGACATTTTTTACTCACCTATTATTTAATAAGATGAGGTGTTGTCATCACCAATGTATCATAAACATTGTCTTTTTGATAAGGTAGATAAATGTTAATTGTTCGCTCCTTTCTCCTGTACCTCACTCATAAATCAGGATACCAATTTATCAAATGTGTTTCTTTACAACAGTCATAATGCCTTTTCAACTTAGTGTCATATTCCTTAGTTTTATTTTGTGTGAAGGTTAAAAACTGTCATGACTTATGAAAGCTTATTCTGTTTGAAATATGCAACTTTAAGTAATCAGCTCTACCAATATAGAATGGTCTATTTGAACTATGAAAGTAAAGATTTCATAGTTATGAATTGTTTTTGCCCTGTCTGTCCGTCAAACTTTGATTTCTGCTTCAAACTTCATAGGATGATTGGATGAATTTAGTATATTGTTTTTCGGGTCACTGGGTCAAAGGTTAAATCCATTTCCACTCAATATCTCAAAAATCCTTTGACCCAGAGTCTTCTAACTTCTTAGGATGATTTGACTCCTTAAGTGAGTAACTCCTATTTTTTTAGGGGATCACTGGGCTAAATGTCAAGTCACAGGGACTTTTAAACGTCAAATCCATTTCCATTCAATATCTCAAGAACACTTAAACCCCAGAGTTTTCCAACTTCATAGCATGATTGGACTTCATGAGTAGATGACCCCTACTATTTTTGGGGTCAAAGATTAAGGTCACATGGGCCATAAAATTAAAATCGCTGAATATCTCAAAAAGCATTGACCCAGAGTTTTCAACTTCACGGGATGATTGGCCTCTGTGACCAGAGGACCCTTTTGGGTCCCAAATGTATTCTCATGTCTAAATTTATCTCCTATGACTGCAAATGGGGAGACCTGCACTTTTTTGTAGGTTAGGATTTGTGCTTATGCACTGTTTCTGATATATTAAACCAATCATTAACACTGGAACCAATTATTAGCTCCACTGGCCGAAAGCAAGTCGAGCTTATGTCATTGCGAATTGTCTGTTGTGCGTGTGTTATTTTTTCCTTTAAAAAACTTCTTCTCCCTAAATCTCTTGGCCAATTTGGTTGAAACTTGGTAGGAAGCATCCTCCCAATGTCCTCTTCTAAATTCCTTCAAATCTTTTTGATCCATTTAAAATTCAGTTTCCATGGCAACCGAAAGAAAATAATGGTGAAAACTTAAAAAATCTTCTTCTCCGAAAAGGGGCGGGCCGATTTTCAAATAATTTTGTACAAATGTTCCTTGGGTGACCCTTTATTAGATTCCTTCAAGAAATTTTGATTGGTTGAAAAACATGGCCGCTAAGGGGCAGGGCTATTTTGCCTTAAATGGCTATAGTGAAAACTTAAAATATCTTCTTCTCAAAAAGTGTCAAGCAGATTTTGCAATAATTCTGTAGAAATGTTCTTTTGGTGACCCTCTATTAGATTCCTTCAAGCGTGTTGATTGGTTGAAAAACATGGCCGCCAGAGGTAGGGGCTATTTTACCTTATATGGCTATAGTGAAAAGTTAAAAAATCTTCTCCTCCAAAAGTGTTCAGCCGATTTTCAAATAATTTTGTGAAAATGTTCCTTGGGTGACCCTGTATCAGTTTCCCTCGAGCATTGTTAATTGGTCAAAAAACATAGCCGCCAGAGGGCGGGGCTATTTTGCCATATATAGCTATAGATAAAACTTAAAAAATCTTCTCCTCCAAAAGTGTCAGGCCGATTTTCAAATAATTTCTTTGTTCTTAGAGTGACCCTTTATTAGATTCCGTCAAGACATGTTGATTGGTTGAAAAATATGGCCGCCAGGGGGCAGGGCTGTTTGGAGATTTGACTGTGGAGCGATACTGGCCCTCATGGGCCTCTTGTTGATATTCTTTTTATACCTTTCAGATCACTGTGTTCATAAGGAATGGATTTTCCAGTGCATAACAGACGGAGCCGTTCTATCAGCAGACATATTTCTGAGGAGGAACATAACACGGGAGCCTGATTATGTAAATGAAAGTGATGCAGGTTCATCTGAAATCAGTTTTAAAGGACTGAAAGAGAAAATTACAATTCAGGCATCTCGATCAAAATCAGGGCATAAAATTGTAAAAAGGCTCTGCTGTGTCTATTGTGAGGAACTCACTACCAAACTTGCAAGGCACTTAGAAAATAAACATTCCAATGAACTGGAAGTAGCGCGAGCTCTAAGTTATAAAAAAAAGTCAGCTGAAAGAAAAAAGGTGTGGGCACAGCTAGCAGCTAAGGGAAGTTATTCACATAACTCAAATGTAAAAGTGAAAGGTTCTGGTGTCCTCATCCCAAAGTACAGACCGAGAAAAGATAAGTTGGACAGGGAATATCTTTCATGTGAATTCTGCAATGCAGAGTTTGTTTCCACAGTTATGTGGAAACATCATAAAGCCTGTCCAGCAAGGCCAGTGTATGTCAAAAGTGACGCTCCAGTGAAGAATTCTAGATTATTGCTTCCTGTTGACAGTCAGTGCTCTAATGCATTTAGGAAAAATATCTTAAGCAAGATGAGGAATGACATTATTACGGTCAAGGTAAAATCAGATCCACTGATAATTCAGTTTGGTGAGAGGAAATATGAAAAAACTGGGAAACATGCCCATACTCACCAATACATATCTCAGAAACTAAGGGTGTTGGGGCGACTTCTGTTAGTTGTTTCTGAGATGGACTCTAGTACAAAAACTTTATCTCAGTGTATTTCAGTAGAAAAATGGGAACTCCTTCTTGAGGGAGTAAAAAGTGTTGCTGACTATGACAAGTTGTCTCAAACATTTAAGAAACCTTCACTAGCCCAAAAAATTGGTCATTACCTGAAGAAATGTGCCAAAATAATGATAAATAATGCCCGAAAACTTGGTGAAACAGTGGATGTTATCAAACACTTTCTTGAGGTATACGAAGATGAATGGACAGACAGGATAGGAAGCCAGGCTTTTGAGTCACAGGCTGATGCAAAGTACAATAAAATCAAACGTTTACCATTGGTGGATGATGTGCAAAGACTTACTAGATTCATTAAGGAACAAATCTGCTGTACTATTAATGCAGAAGATCCAAGTGACATAAAACATAATAAATTATCACAACTTTGCCTTGCACAGATTATTCTCTTTAATCGGAAAAGATCTGGAGAGGTGCAAAGACTGACAAATGATGCATACACAAAAACAACCGCAGCTGACACTCCAATAGATGAGGATGTTATGGGGTGTCTTACAAAGTTTGAACAAACCCTTTGTCAAAGTCATATAAGAATAGAAACACGAGGGAAAAAAGGTCGGAAAGTCGCTATTCTTCTTACAAAAGAAATGAAGGCCAATATAGATTATTTAATTTCACTTAAAGAGTATTCATCCGAGTTCGTTTTCCAGTCTCCAAACTCCCAATTTCCAATGCGCGGTACAGCTGCCCTAAGAAAAGTTGCGCTTGAAGCAGGTCTCAAAAATCCTGCCTCAATGACATCTACATCATTACGAAAACAGCTAGCAACGTTGTCGTAGGTGCTGAACCTTGGTCACAATGATCAAGATGTCTTGGCAAAATTCATGGGCCATGACATCAATGTACACCGGGAGTATTATCGTCTACCTCAGAGTACTTTAGAAATCGCTAAGGTTTCTAAAGTACTACATGCCCTAAATTCTGGTACCATAAAAAGTATCATGGGCAAAGACCTTGATGAGATTGATGAAACAGAGCCATTAGGTATGTATTCATTGTTGAATAAATCCTAGGTGTGTTTAGGCCTCTTCAATTTAGGTATTTCATCGATAATTATGTTGCATTGTAACTCCATATAATTTTGATATCATTTAAAACCATATTATGAGCAGAGGAGGAATATGTAAAGAAATTAACACAGTAATACTAACAATTTGTTTTTTGTGGTCTTTAATGTATGCAAACTTGGTGATTTTATGGTTGGGCTTATTTGAAACATAGAATTAAAAAACATATACATAAAAAAGTATTCACAAAATATATATTCAGGCATTACATTTACATTTTCTTAATCAGTAAACAGTTCACTTTCGAATAAGAAAAATGTTGTATTGGGTTACCAGACATCAAAATATAACATTGTATTACAACTGAAACTCAAGCTTAATTAAGGATTGTTAATAGGAAATTTATGGCTCTAAATACAGGCAGATATAATGCAAATCAGCGTCTGACAAATTTTAGATTTGTGTGGTAGCCGAATGGGCTACCAGATTTAGAAGCTGGTAAGGTAACCCTCATAATCACGGTTGCTGGAGTGTTTTACTGTTTTTTGGTGTTTTTTTCTACTTCTGTATAAAGATAATATGGCTAGGTTATTTGAAATTTTCTGCATGAAATGGGATGTATTTTATCCATATTTACAAAAGATTCAAAAGTTATTGACAGAAATGTTTAAGCTTGAGACCACATTATCAACTGATGCAATAGAACTCTTCAAATTGAAGATAACAAAATAAAAGGGTCACCAATTAAGGTCTCTCATCAAAACAGGGCATACAATACGAATGTACGTTTTACAAAGAAAGACATTTTAAATAAGATTCAATTTTATAAACCAAAAGTAAAAATTATCAGGTTCGATGTAGTTATTAAATAAAAAAAATATTTTCAAAAACAATGACGGACAATGTTAAATTTGTTTCATGACGTGTTACAGGTTTTTTTTCGCAACATAGCTGCCATTTTGATGATTGCGCAAGGTTAACCATGGTTCCAGCAAATTTATGAATATTGAATGTGTTACGAAATGTTTTTTATGCCCCCGGAATCACCAATTCGGTGGGCATCTTGTTTTTGGCCTGTCTGTCCCTCTGTCTGTGGCAAAAATGATAGTGGCAAAAGAAGAAATTGCTCAAAACCATCATTTTTTCCTTTTGCCACAATGTTTTCCACTTTAAGTCATAGGTTAATCATTCAATTATAGAGATTTTCTACGTGTTGAAAAAATATGTTCAAAGTTGTTTACTTCATATTTGTGTAGGTGGTAAAGTGTTAAAAGAGAACGACTGGTAACGTACAATCCTCATATTATATTTATAAGAGTCTATTGGACGTGGGCATAGGAGAAAATGGTATGCATTAACCCTTCCCTCATATAGACGCTTTCTGACGCCTCTGCAGCAGACGGCTTTTTGAACGAGCAATTTCTACTATTGCCACAATGTTTTCCAATTTGATTCATAGGTTATCCATTCAATTAAAGAGATTTTCTATGTGTTAAATATGTTCAAAGTCGTTTACTGCAAAATTGTTGTAGTTGGTAAAGTAACTGTTATGAGGAAACGACTCTAAAAGTACCATGGCAGCAAAACGGCACAGACGATATCAATCCTCATATTGTATTCATATGAGTCGACTGGACGTGGGCATTAACCCGTTACCACATAGATTACATATGCAGCAGACTTTGAAGCAAATAGGTTTAACTATGAAAACTGTCTTTAATTGAGTTGTAAATATGTAGCAAAAGGACAATATTCTGTTCATGAGCAATTCCTTCTTTTGCCACAGTTTGTTCAAAGGTCATCTGCTTTAAAGGTGTATGTGAGAAAAAGACGTTTAAGTTATATATACATGGGATGGATTCCATTTGGAAAAGTGCTAATTTAATTTCACCTTAGGCGTAGATGTTGCCCGGGGGCATCAGTGTTTCAGAAACACATTTTGTTTTTCTCATGTTTAGCTTGTTTATTAGATCACTGTTTGTCCATCGCCCGTCTGTCTGTCCATCCGGCGTTAAGCATCATCTCCTCCCAAACTACATGAACAATTTCCATGAAACATCACAGGAATGTTCCTCTGGTTGGCCTCTTTCAAATTGTTCAAACAATTTAATTCCATTGAGAACTTTGGTTGCTGTGGCATCAGAAAGGGGGCAAAATGTCCAATCTTTGAAAATCTTCTCCTCCGAATCTGTTGGTCAGATTACACTATCACTTAATAGAAATGTTCTATTAAAGTGATTAGGTGACCCTCTACAAAAATTGTTCAAGCCATATTGATTGGTCAAAAAAAAATCCGGCAGTCAGGCGGCACCGAAAAAGGGGCAAAATGACAAAAAAAGAACATATCTTCTAAACCAAGAAAACTATTTCCTCTAAACTTCACAGGAATGTTTAATTTACGAGCCTCCTTAAAAAATGTTCAAAGATTTTAATTCCATTGAGAACTTTGGTTGCTGCGGCATCAGAAAGTGGGCAAAATGTCCAAACTTTAAAAATTTGCTTCTCCAAAGCGGTTTGTCATATTTCAATGTAATATGTAGAAATGTTCTTTTGGTGACCCTCTCCAAAGAGTGATCAATGCATACTAATTGGTTGAAAAACATGGCATTAAGGAGACATCAGAAAAGGGACAAAATGACACAATTTGGAAATTACAATTTTAAGAAAATCTTTGTCTGATTATAAAAAAAACTTGAGTAGGAATCTTACTTCTTCAGTGATCCTCTACGGAATTTGTTTAAGCTGTTGTGATTTGTTACAAAATCATTGAAACCATGCGTCATCACAAAAGGGGTAAATTGAACCTTTACCTACAAATGATAACCGTCCTACCATTCCACTCTGCCAATTTCATGGTAACTTAACAGGGATGTTCCTTTGATAGTTCGTCAAATTTGTTTTAAGACATACATTCTGTGTAGAACTTTGTAGAACTGCTGTGGCATCAGAAATTGAGAAAAATACCTAAACTTTCAAAACCTTTTCCTCCATAAAATTCATTGGTCAGATTCCAAGATACTTTGGCAGTAATGTTCTTTGAGTGATTCTCTACAAAATCTGCTTAAGTCTTATAGTGATTTTGTTGACAAACGGGGCAGCAAAGTGGCATCAGGAAAGGTGCAACATGACAAAAGTTCTTGTTACATTTCAAGATATAAATGGCCTTTACTGATAAGCTTTTTCTTTAACAGTGTCCACTCCTTGCAGTTTGATATGCGCTCCTGTTCAAATTTTCACAGATATTTGCAGTTATTTGCATTATTTAGGTGATCGGTTTAGGGCCATTTTTGGCCCTCTTAATTGTTTTATGGTACTGATTCAAAAATAGAATATTGTGTAAAGTTAGGTTATATGTTATTGCAATTCATTGTCTTGCAGAAGTGGAACAACCTAGTAGTAGTGATGAATATGATGATGACAATGATGATCTTGCTGAAGATGGTCATGCTGGTTCATCTGTTTGTGTTGGCATGTCAAGCAGCACTGCCCACCGTATATTAGAACCTTCCAACTATTCTTCAGATACCTCTGATGATGAGGACTACAAAATTCAAAAAAAGAGACCCTCGGGTAAGAATTTTTTTTCTTGTTAAGGTTTGAAGAAATTAAGTTTTCTAGCTGATTTCCACCTTTATACCTTGTTTTGGTTAACTTATTTATGTTCCAGGGAAAGCAAATATTGACATATTCTCTGTAAATAACATTTTTGTTGTGCCCACTTGCTATACAGTGTATGTGCGTCCATCCGGGGCCATATCTTAACCATGCATCAAAGGATTTCAAACTTGGTACAAATGTTCACCATGATGCGACACAATACCCAGGCCTGTACCTCAAATGTCTAGGTCACACTTAGAGGTCAAAGGTCAAAATGAGTACTGTTTGATAGGACTGTGCCTTGTCTGGTCCACATCTCAGCCATGCATCATAAAATTCCCAAGAAACTGGGCACACAAGTTCACCATGATGAATTGGTGTGTCACAAGCAATTGCATGGAAGAGCACTATATCTGTAACAAAATCTTTGCAGTGGGCGCAGCATGTCGATCTTTGGGCATCTAGTTTAGTCACAGTTTAAGATAAATTATCATGATCAGCAGATGTTTTTGTGTGTGATGTGATCTTTAAACAACCCAATAACCCTTCAGTAATCTACTGTCCACCTCGGGAGTGGGAGGTTGTAGGATCAATCCCTGGCTGAGACATACCAAATATGTTGCTTGCTTTCACTGTATAAAGTAGTCTGCTAGATACAGCAGTGATGCAGCACTATATCTGTCTCAAGTAAACAAATCTTCAAATGACTGCATTTCTGTTGGAAGAAATATTTAACAAACAATTATAAATAGCTATTTTATTTACTTTTGTACCAACTTTGCTAGTTTATGATTCTTGATAGTATGAATTTTATTTAGAGAAAGTTAACTTTTGGTGTGAAAATTTACAAGCAGTGCAGTTATATCTTATAGAGTGGACTGTCAAGCTTGCACAAGCATTTTCTGTGTTTAAGTTTAATAAGATTATATAGTAAATTGTTCTAGCCATACAGCCAGTATTTTTGTTTTTCAGGTAAAAGCAGGAAGGTTGGAGTCAGAACAACTTGGAGCAGAGAAGAAAAAGAAAGGGTGGAAAACGGACTTAAAAATTGCTTTAAGTTGAAAATATTGCCAAAAAAATTAGATTGTATAGAACTCATTAAGCAACATCCAGTACTTGCTAGGCGATCATGGACAATGGTCAAAGGATATGTAAGGACTAAGCTTATAGCCATGCAAAAGTCTCTTCAAAATGCAAAACATTAATTCAGTGTTTTGCAAAATAAGTTGTCTCCTTAGTGTAAAAATTCAATAAGTATACTCAGCAAAACTAGAAACGTCCCTGTTTTATAGCCGGTGAAGCTTTGTCTGTGTAGTTGCTACATGTTCAATGTACATGTATTTTAAACCCTGGCGATGTTCAGAATACGATCGTGTACAGTTTACCCGATACGCACGGTTTACATATCGGCCAGTTACCGGAGCGGTCATTTGCACGTTTTGCACATGCACGCTATACATGTCATCCATATGTTGATTCAGTTGTGTCGTACCATTCATGCGATAGGGGCTATTCTGAAAATTAAATTTTTTCTTAATTTTTCACCGTTTTCGATATGCCACGGCTTTCCGAAAACGAGCGAAATCAGGCAATTGGGATGCTTCCGGGTGGGATGTCCGCCAGGGTAGTCGCGCCTTGGTTCGGGTGCTGTCGGAAGATGATTGATCGTCTTGCATCCCGGTACCAGCAGACTAGGGCTGTTCACGACCGGCAGCGACCTGGTAGGCCTCTTGTAACGACGGCTAGAGCAGATCGTTTCATTACGTTGACGCATTTACGTCAACGTCAATTGGCAGCCACAGTCACTCGGTACTAACGAGATTTACAGGATGTGCCACATTTCTTATTGAAATTCCATCTCTAAACATTCAATAACACTTTTATGAGTTTTTGTCATTTTTTATTTTGACCCCTACCTCTCTTGACCGGTTATCTCTCGAAAAGTTAACAAGATAGCCAGATATTATTAACTGGTTTTGATACAAAAATGAATGAACTTGTTTTTCTATTTTGATTCATAAAAGTAACCCTTTTGGTTTTTGATAAATCTTTCCTGAAATATGGAGGAACGTTTCTATTTTTGCTGAGTATACATTCTTGTAAATTTACAGAAGAGCATTTTAACTGATTTTCTTAGAGGTATGACACTTGAGTTTACATTTTTAGCTCACCTATGCACGAAGAGCAAGGTGAGCTATTGGGATCACATTGCGTCCGTCCGTTGTCAACATTTACCCTTGTTAACACACTACAGGCTACATTTTGCATCCAATCACCCTGAAAGTTGTCAGAACGTTAATCTCAATCAAATCTTGGACAATTTCGAAGCTGGGTCATATCCGGTCAAAAACTAGGTCACTAGGTCAAATTTAAGGAAAATTTTGTTAACACTCTGGAAGCTATATCTTTTGATTGAGCATGTTGAAACTTTGTCAGAATGTTTAAGTGATATCTATGTCAAGTTTGAAACTGGGTCATGTCTGGTCAAAATGTAGGTCACTTGGTCAAATTTAAGGAAAATCATGTTATCACTCTGGAAGCTATATTATTTTGGCTTGAGCATGTTGAAACTTTGTCAGAATGTTTGTCTAAGTGATATCTAGGTCAAGTTCGAAACTGGGTCAAGTCAGGTCAAAAACGAGGTCACTAGATCAAATTTAAGGAAAATCTTGTTAACAATCTGGAAGATATATTATTGGATGAAGCATGTTGAAGCAAGTTCAAACTGGGTCATGTCCGGTCAAAAACTAGGTCACTAGATCAAATTTAAGGAAAATCTTGTTAACACTCTGGAAGCTATATATTTGGATTGAGCAAGTTGAAACTTTGTCAGAATGTTTGTATAAGTGATATCTAGGTCAAGTTGGAAACTGGGTCATGTCCCGTCAAAAATTAGGTCACTAGGTCAAATTAAAGGAAAATCTTGTTAACATTGGAAGCTTTATTTTTAGATTGAGCATGTTGAAACTTTGTCAGAATGTTTGTGTTAAAGATATCTAGGTCAAGTTCGAAACTGGGTCATGTCTGGTCAAAAACTAGGTCACTAGGTCAAATTTAAGGAAAATCTTGTTAACATTGGAAGCTTTATTTTTAGATTGAGCATGTTGAAACTTTGTCTTAGTGATATCTAGGTAAAGTTCGAAACTGGGGCATGTCCGGTCAAAAACTAGGTCACAAGGTCAAATTTAAGGAATATCCTGTTGACATTTAGGTGAGCGATCCAGGGCCCTCATTATTTAAAAACAAAGAAATAAAATTATATTTTCTGAATTTTTTATAAAAGGGATATTTGGAAAAATGCACTTACATGCTTATTTTTGCTTGACTAGCTGTAAACAGATAGACAAAATGTATATTGATTTTTTAGCTCGACTATTCGAAGAATATGAGAGCTATACTACTCACCCTGGCATCGGCGTCCACGTCACACCTTGGTTAAGGTTTTGCATGTAAGTACTTAAATACTACATGTATTGCATTGAAACGTTCTACAACCCTGCCCCACCACCACACCTATGTATATTATCAAGTTAGATAACTCTATCCTGCATTTTATTAAAGTTATGGCCCTTTTTTGACTTAGAAATCTTGGTTAAGGTGTTGCGTGCAACTAAATTAAGAGTCAATATCTCTGTATTTACTTGATGCATTGTACTGAAACTTTATACAACCCTTCCCCACTATCACACCTATGTATATTATCAAGTTAGATAACTCTATCCAGCATTTTATTCAAGTTATGTCCTTTTTTGACTTAGAAATTCTGGTTAAGGTGTTGCGTGCAACTAAATTAAGAGTCAATATCTCAGTATTTACTTTATGCATTGTACTGAAACTTTCTACAACCCTTTCCCATTATCACACCTATGTAGATTATCAAGTTAGATAACTCTATCCTGCATTTTATTCAAGTTATGGCCCTTTTTTTACTTAGAAATTCTGGTTAAGGTGTTGCGTGCAACTAAATTAAGAGTCAATATCTCAGTATTTACTTCATGCATTGTACTGAAACTTTCTACAACCCTTCCCCACTATCACACCTATGTAGATTATCAAGTTAGATAACTCTATCCTGCATTTTATTCAAGTTATGGCTCTTTTTTTACTTAGAAATTTTGGTTAAGGTGTTGCGTGCAACTAAATTAAGATTTAATATCTCAGTATTTACTTTAACCCTTCACCACTATCGTACCTATGTAGATTATCAAGTTAGATAACTCTATCCTGCATTTAATTCAAGTAATGGCCCTTTTTTGACTTAGAAATTCTGGTTAAGGTGTTGCATGCAACTAAATTAAGAGTCAATATCTCAGTATTTACTTTATGCATTGTACTGAAACTTTATACAACCTTTCCCCACTATCACACCTATGTAGATTATTAAGTAAGATAATTCTATCCAGCATTTTATGCAAGTTATGGCCCTTTTTTGACTTAGAAATACTGGTTAAGGTTTTGCATTCAACTAAATTAAGACTCCATATCTCAGTAACTACTGAATGCATTGCATCAAAACTTTATACAGCTTTTCCAAACTATTACACCTATATAAACAATCAAGTATGATAACTTGATCTAGCTTTTTATGCAAGTTATTGCCCTTTTTGGAGTCCCTATCTCAGTAACTTAAAAAGCGGTTGAATATTCGAGCGCGCTGTCCTCCGACAGCTCTTGTTATTACTCAAAATTTACACTGATTTATGATATCCTAGGAAATGTTTTG
>JASEVX010000014.1:42946508-42995896 GCA_031761405.1 Serripes groenlandicus
AACTTTCAGAACGAATCTCTTCAGAATGGAACCATTTCAAAGCTTACGTGTATTGATTGCTTCATTTGTATTTGAATGTGGATATTTCTCCGGTGTAAGTATAACGATACACTTTAAACCTTTTCCCTCATACGACATATCTCCAGCAGACGATTTGGAGCACTTCTAGGTCAAAACTAGGTGAAAAAAAACTTTAATTGAAAGTATATTTATTAAATATAAATATGTAGTTAAAAACGTGATGGTAAATGCTTCTTTTTCAACAATGTCTTCCGCTGCAGATGCGTCAAAAGTCGTCTACTAGGGATGCATCATAAGGCGTCTGCAAGCGGAACAGGGTTAAAGTTATTATTATCAATTCGAAGATGTTCTTTGCTCACTATTATATGCGTTTCAAAACGTATCCCCATCCGTTAATGTTAATAACAATAAACCAAGAATGGCAATGCAAAACGTTAGTTTGCAATATATGCAGATCGATCTTTAGTAAAAGCCCTACACGTGTTTGTATTCTTGTCGAATAGTGTTGTCACCGCTTTCAACATTATTTCATTATATAACATTGTTTGTTTTCTCGTGAGACGGCTCATTTCATTATATAACATTGTTTGTTTTCTCGTAAGACGGCTCATTTCATTATATAACATTGTTTGTTTTCTCGTGAGACGGATCATTTCATTATGTAACATTGTTTGTTTTCTCGTGAGACGGCTCATTTCATTATGTAACATTGTTCGTTTTCTCGTGAGACGGATCATTTCATTATATAACATTGTTTGTTATCTCGTGAGACGGCTCATTTCATTATGTAACATTGTTTGTTTTCTCGTGAGACGGATCATTTCATTATGTAACATTGTTTGTTTTCTCGTGAGACGGCTCATTTCATTATGTAACATTGTTTGTTTTCTCGTGAGACGGATCATTTCATTATATAACATTGTTTGTTTTCTCGTGAGACGGCTCATTTCATTATATAACATTGTTTGTTATCTCGTGAGACGGATCATTCCATTATGTAACATTGTTTGTTTTCTCGTGAGACGGATCATTTCATTATATAACATTGTTTGTTTTCTCGTGAGACGGCTCATTTCATTATATAACGGCGTGTTTCCGGTCTAAATAACCAGTAACTACCGGTATATCATTTATCCTGACACCAATGCATTAGTTGTTATGCTATGACCGCAAACCCTTAGCAACAAGGAAGGAATATGTTTTCAAAGTCTTTGGTATGCATTGTCTGAAATTGAAAGTGGATTTCGCTGCGTGATTAAAATGACGTTTGTTTTGGCCTCATGGCTTGCTTGTTTTTTTGTGTTTTTTATGTTAGTTTTGAAGGTGCTGAACTTCAGATTATAGATAGTATATTCAAAGTTTTAAAACTGTTCAAACGTTGTCTTGAAATATTAGACTCATAATTCTAATAGATTATAGTAATAATTTCACTTTTTAGTACATCAAATATCTAAATATTGATTGTGTATGCTTCATTTGTACTTGGTAGACATACCCAGTAAGCCAAATTTTGTACATTTTCATTGACTTTTAATTAACTGCTTTTCAACATTTACTGCCAAAATAGTTTTGAACTATTTATTATTTACTTTATTGTCACTATTAGCAATATTTGCAGCGCTTTCGACATTTTAAAATTGTTATCTCCATCGGGAGTTTAGCACCTTTAAGAATGAACTAATTTAAAACAGGGGTCCTGTTTGTTAACAACCATAACCAACTTTGAAAATCGTCGATTGAACAATGATTTGTTTATCTTTAACCAGATTGAGTATACACCTAGGCTCTAGCAACCGTATTATTGCAAGAGCCTTCACTGTCCGTGTGTATGTACAATATCCAAGTTTTAACTTTTTTTAAAAATCCTAGAAGTGTCACTTGAAGTTAAGCTCCAGATGTTTCAAGCATACAGTGAGACTTCTCGAGACGGTATCTCCGTAAAGCGATAACTTCTTTATAAGTACAAATTACTATTTCCCTACAATAACGAAAATATTAAAAACAAACTACAACACGTGTTTTCAAGTTTCGGCGATTAAGTCTTCATCAGGTTATTTTCATATATGACAATTTTTCTTTCCTACAATGACAAAAAGCAACTAAGGACAACATACAGGTCTTTTTGTTTGGGGTGTAGAACGGAAAACTTTGCGGGAAAGGTAGACATTGCTCGTTTCCAACAATACTTTCCAAATTCCATGCCAGTTTTGTTTTTGTTTTAGGTATGTTGTATTAACTGCCCGGCAGTAAATTGTCCAGATAACCTACCATACTGCTCTCCAGTAGGTTGTGTGTTCGAGTGTCCGAATGGATCGTTCACGGAGGACAAGCAGTGCAAGACGGACTGTGGTAACGGGTACATACTGAACGATCAATGTGTACAAGTGTGTCCACACACAGCTCCTTTTGTAGAAACGGAGGTCATTACCATCGGTCATCAGTTCATAAAACTTCATTACTGTAGAACTGGTTGTCCACCAGGGACTTACGACTTAGTACACGTGTGTACGGTCATGTCCGAATGGCCACAAGTTTGTTGACGGTGGTGTGTGTAAACCGTCATGTGTTCCCGATAAATACCGACTGAATATTACAATTGGTGGGCACCTAACCGCCATTAAATGTGTGTCCTCGTGCCCATTTGAGTCCCAGCGCTTCATCCTCGACGGCTACTGCGTCACCGAATGTAACTCTGACGAGGTTGTTTACAAAGGAAACTGTCAGAAGAGCTGCCCACCAGAATCTAAAATATGGGATACAAATGAAGATGGTGTCACTGTTTGTAAAAGTGAATGCGACGCCTTGCAACGGCCGTACGTTCAAAACGGTATTTGCGTTGCTAAGTGTATGACTGACTTAGTTTCTGTACAAAACGTCTGCAGCGCAAAATGTCCTGATAATTTGCGATTGAAATACGTAGACGATTTACAGGATTCCTGTGTTGACAATTGTACTGGGAGCGCCCCCTATATTAGTGGAAACACGTGTGTATCGCAGTGTCCTATCGACACGTATCCAAAAGAAGGACTTTGTACTAACTCCAAACTGAACTGTACGTCTAAACGACCGTACAGGAATACGGACGGCCACTGTGTGTCGAAGTGTTATCCATATGAAGTTATCGATGATAACACTTGTATAAATAAGACGCAGTGTCAGAAGAAAATGGTGTTTCATGGATACTGTACCGACGTATGCCCTGTAGGATATGTGTACCTCACAGATAACTACAGCCTTCTGTGTATGGCTAAAAAGCATATGATACTCCGTATGATGTTTTACGTTCTCATTGTTGTTTGTGTCATTGTTGCCATGATGTTGTTTCTATCGACGAAGAAGTGTGACCTTTGCAAGGTAAGTCGTGTAGTCTTACGCCATATCATCCAATCATGTTACGAAGATACGGCGGATAACGTTAGAAATAATACCTCTGCACAGGGTACACATATATATATATATATATATATAAATACCACATCGCGCTTCTGTTGTGGTAGAGCGTTCGCCTTTGGTGCGGAGGTCGAAAGTTCGATACCCGCCAGGTTTAAGTCAAATATTTTTAAAATGATAGTTGCGGCTTCCCCCCCCCCCCCCCCCCGCCCCCCCCCCCCCCCCCCCCCCCGAGGAAGATCATGCATAAACTTATTCTGATCGTAGAGAGTACTCACAATACAGTGTTTGACGGTCAACCCATATGTGAATGATTGATCTGGGTTTAACGCCGCTTTCAACAAATTGTATGTCATATCAGTCAGTTTACCTACCAATATACATGTATGTCCCAAATTTCTCACACCAGTACTGGATCCACGCAACAGTCTTTTCATGCAACTGGCTGTTCTGTTATTGTTGTTTTCTGAGATAGACGGTTAGCCTATAAGTGGAAGACGAATTGAATTTTGTCAAACGTCGGAATGAATGCAGACCGAGCTGGGGTTTGATCTCCCAACCCCTTGGTTGAAAGCCTTCGTCGCTACTGGGACTCGGTCATATTTTAAGAATACCCACATTGTTTTCCTAGAGCTGTGTCAGTTCATGCCAAGACCATATTGTACAACACACGTGTTATCTTTCAGCTTCCTACATGTACAGACAAGCAGGAGGATGACGATGTTGCACCGCTATTGATAGAAGAACATGAAACAGCGGAGCTCGAGCTTGCTTAGTCTACTCATAGAAGAACATGAAACCGCGGAGATCGACCGTGCTTAGTCCTGGGTCTTTATCTCGATCTGTTTAGATATACGTGTATTTAACACTTTCCAAAAAAACTTACATACAACAAATGTGCGATTTTGAAAAATCTACGCACAATTTTGGAACATTGTCTTGAATATTTAGTAGTCAAAATGAGCAATTTTGGGATATGGGCGAAATTCTAGCATGCTTTTCGAAAAGTCGACTTACGGCTGCAACCAAGCCGTACAATTGTCTTCATCCGCGAAATTCGAGTTTTGATTGGTTTGCCATCTGGTTTACAATGATTTCATTGGTTCGACCGAATAACAAATCAAAGTTGTGAAAGTACTGCAAGAAGGTGATTTTAGAGTGTTGTCAGCCAGGCGCAGATGGGATAATGAAATTTGTGCAAGGTATCAACAGATCATGGTTAGAATATGTGGATAGGAACGAACGAGAGCAAATATGTAGGAAATTATATGAAACAAAGAATTTCAGTAATTAACACTTCTTTATTTAGCTACATGTACAGCTTCAGAATAGGTAAAATTGTATAAAAAAATATAATATATATATATATATATAATCACACAATCACTTGATGTTTAGTTAATACATTTATACTATATAATTTCGGAATTACGCCTTCATCAGCAGAATACAATACTAATAAAAAATATGTAAACTTCAAAATTGTTGAAACTAGACATAAAAAGAATACACATTAGTAAGCAAAAACGAAGTTAGGAATATTGCATACATACAATTCATTTAGAAATTGAATTGAAAACAAAATATATTATTTGTAAATATTATAGAAAGCATTTTATCATATATAGACATAGAAATGCACTGAAAAAGAATACAATTCAGACATGTCTGTCAATAGCTAATGCTTTCTTTTTTAATCACATTCCAACAATATTCAAAATGTGTTTGTATAATTAAAAAGATTACACTATAGATATAAAAAATTCTAATCACTGGTTAAAACCTTTAAATTACTTCGAATCAATATCAGAGGAATTGCCAGAAAGACTACAATGAAAAGCGACAACTCTACTAGCGAATGTTAATTATGAACTAAAATTACTTTATTGTATAAATAAATACTTCCCTATCAGGGGTATGACATTAATGGACCTTTTGTTGGCCTGGTATTAAGAAATATAACGATACAATAAATACTAGACTTTAACAAACAAGAGTGCCAGTGCCGCCACAATATACGCCGCCACAAAATATAAAGATCAAGATTGGTCCTTTTAATTATTGCTTTTAACTACCATTGGAATCTCTATCAAAATGGCCGAACCGAAAAATAGTAATTTCATGAAAAAATATCACAAAACTACCATTATGGTAAAACAATCATTTAATGGAAAAGAAACAGCAAACAAAGTATTGGATTGGATTGTTGGAGCTTAATGTCCCATTCAACAAATTATTTCAGTCAGGAAGAAAATAGGATACATATAAACAGAGATAGAACCGTATAGAGGCTTCCGATATGAAAGTAGGTCAAATGGCAGTGTCGATATGTATCCTTTTTTCCTTCTTAGCATAACCCTTGCATTAATCACTCTACCGGATCTTTCCTGCTTTATGCACTTCTACCTATTTGGAAACTTGAGTTGCGTTCTCAAGTTCTCAAGTGAATATGCTATAGAGACCAAGTTTCGAAAGGCGTAACTATTGCAAAAATTGCTGAACCGGAAAATCCCTGCTTCATGCACATCTACCCATTATAGTTATAATATTGACAAGTTTTTAAAAGATTCAGTCAGAAACGTAGGAAGAGTTGCGTTCACAAGCCGCAATATCAATCAGCTACAGAGACTAAGTTACAAGGGACATAAATCTTGCAAAAATCAATGAACCGGAAAATCGCCGCTTCATGCACATCTACCCATTATAGTCATGACATTGACCATGTTTTGAAAAGATTCGGTCAGAAACATAGGAAGAGTTGCGTTCACAAGGCTGCAATATCAATCAGCTACAGAGACTAAGTTTCAAGGGACAAAAATCTTGCAAAAATCAATGAACCGGAAAATCGCCGCTTCATGCACATCTACACATTATAGTTATGACATTGACCAAGTTTTGAAAAGATACGGTCAGAAACGTAGGAGGAGTTGCGTTCACAAAAAATGGACGTACGGACGGACGGACGGAGATGACGCCAATATACGACCGCCTCCGGCGGCGTATAAAAAGACTTCACAGATATGAAACCACATAAGTCACTCTCTAAATGTTTATCAAGCTTCTGACCTTCCTAAACGTTCAACAAAACCTCGAATACTCAAGAAATTATTTTAGATTAAAATCTTTCCTAGACAAAATCAGAGACCTAGTTAATGTCTCTGACGGAATGTATAGATGTCTTCAACAACTGTTGACCTATTTATGATCTTAATCAATCGTTGATTTAAATCGATAGAAACTCCAACTAGTTGATTGATTGATTGTTTGGATATTACCACCGCTTTCTACAATTTTGCAGTTATATCTCGACATTTCCTGTGTAAGTTACCGATACTACTGGTCTATTTATCCTGATACCAGTCAGTTTAGTCGTAAATTCGTAATGCTATCCTTGCAATCCTGAGCGCCAATGAGGGCAGCAATTACTACCATTCTTGAAGTATTTGGTATGACCCGGCCGGGGATTGAACCCGAGACCTGCTGCACTCGAGGTGTACACTCTACCGAGGTGGTCGACTCTCCAACTAGATCGCCTGTATAAAGCAAATTATAAATGTCAGTTCAACATTCTAAAATAACTCGATTTAATTAAATATTACGTTTGCAATCTGTAATAACAACGCTTTCCTTCCGACTGTCCTGTGCGATTTTCTATAATAGTGCACTCTGGTGTGGGTAAATTTGAGAAAAGCTGCATCTTTTGACAGTAGAATAACGTAAGTTTGCCAGAATGTTTGTCTTGGTGATTTTAAGTTACGTTATAAAATTGGTCATCATTAGTTCAAAATATGGCCATACCAAATTTAAGACAAATTTAGTTGGCACTTGATATACCACCGTTTTAGCTCAAGAACGATGACACTTTATTATAATGTTTCTCTTGGTTATAAGTTAATTGTATTGGGTTATCACATGTTCATCCTCAGGTCGCTAGGCCATATTTAAATAAAATATTGTGTACACTTTAGAAACCACATTTTCTAATTAAGCATATTGAGGCCCTATATCAGAATAGTTGTCTTGCTGACATCTGGGCCATGTTCAAAATAGTTATGTCACTTGCAAAACAGGAATCCGTCGTGGCAGAGTGGTTATTGTCAGGGATTTCAAACTGCGTGTCTTGGGTTGGATCCTCAGTCACGGCCCGCATGATTGGATTCCCTTGGACAATTCACATTTACAAACCTAGAGTGTTTACCCAGGGAAAATGAATAAGTGAACTGTCACCATGATATAACTGAAAATGGTGTAAAACCGCAAAACAAAACCTTTCAAGAACTAAGTCACTATGCAAAATTGAAGACAAATCGTGTTGACTCTCAAGTAGCTGCATGTGGAAGGCATTGATGCAGTTATAGAGGTGAACATTACAGGTCCAACTTGGCCATCTTCAATACACCTTTGGTAATGGATGAACTTTCCCTGTGAGTTTTGATGCCTCTGCAGCATACACACTTTAGAAAACGATCAAACAGAAGTTCCTCCATTCCCCATGTTTGCAATTCTTTGGAGATTATTCTACCAACTTCTCAGATGCAACACCTTTTTTCTCTGTACAAGCCTGTGCCACCAGTATAGAGCCAGGCAAGCCTGAGCCACCAGTATAGAACTAGACAAGCCTGTGTCACCAGTATAGAGCTAGACAAGCCTGAGCCACCAGTATAGAACTAGACAAGCCTGTGCCACCAGTACAGAGCTAGACAAGCATGTGCCACCAGTATAGATCTAGACAAGCCTGTGCCACCAGTATAGAGTTGGACTAAACTGTCACCAGTATAGAGTTGGGCTAAACTGTGCCACCAGTATAGAGTTGGGCTTAACTGTGCCACCAGTATAGAGCTGGGCTTAACTGTGCCACAAGTATAGAGCTACATGTAGGCCAGCCTGTGCATCCGCGTCGTCTGACCAGGCTCTAAACTCTACATTTGCATAGGGTTTCTGGAAGTTATGGCCCAAACATTTATGGCCCAGTACATTTATGGCCCATATTTGGAAGTTATGGCCCATATATGAATTACATAGTGGTAGCTATAATACTCTGGAGGTGGTATTAACACCTAACAGATGACTGTCAATAACCTTTGATTAGATTGTGTATTATATGAAATTGCACTTTTATAAGATTAAAATAATTAATACATTCAATTCAGTTGTTTTAATTGTCACTTCTTATAAAATTGAATATTATGTATTTTCATTTAAATCATTTATTTTATTTACCTTATTTTTATTCATGTAATTAGTGAAAATGAAAAAATTGCTTTTAACATTTAATTGCATTTAATGATTTATTATGGTATAAAGTGTTTATATAATAAACAAAAACTGCAACAATCCTTTAGTTAAAGTACTTTGATCACCAGAAAAATGTAACAATCTATTAAGTAATGGGATGACGACCAGCAAACTCATGAGAGAAATCAGCTATTTAATAGGTTCTGCCCCGCCAGAACAGCATCAGTAGAGTTCATTAGAATGACTTCTTAACATACTATAATAAAGCTAAATAACTATTTTACTCCATAAATATGTATTATATTTTATTTACTTGCAAACAGTGATTTTCTTAGATAGAAAATATAAAAAAATAAGTAATTCCCTTAATATCATAAAATATATCATTTAATTGTTCACATTTTTAAATATTATCATCAATAAAATACATAATTATTTAAACAGTCTTAATCATTTATCATTTAATAATAAAATACATAATTTAAACAGAATGTCTAATGTTATCACACCTCCAGTGTATTATAATTATCACCTGTTAAGGTGTTAATACCACCTCCAGGGTATTATGGCTACCACTATATAATTCATATATGGGCCATAACTTCCAAATATGGGCCATAAATGTTTGGGCCATAAATTCCTGATACCTTTGAATAGTGACATGCCTAAAATTTGCAAGTTTGAAAACAAATGCTTGTCAATATTGATTTAAATCCTATATAAAGCATTACAAGAAGTTACGGAAACCACGAGCCTTAACTGTTCGCAACTGTACGTTATTACTTACATTCGGAAACAAAAGGTACATTTATCCATTGGCAATATCTGTACAAAATACATAAAGAGTATCATTATAAAACAAAACAAGATGTGTAAGTGAAACACTGATGCCCCAGAATGGCAAATGGCAACATCTAGGTCAAAGGTCAAGGTCGCAAGGTCAAAAATGTTGGTACTGACAGAAAGGTCATGTCACAAGGAATACACATGTGAAATATGGTAGCCGTACCTGTTATGGTTCAAAAGTAGTGGTCAAGGTTAAAGTTTTTTTCGAGAATGGCAACATCTAGGTCAAAGGTCAAGGTCGCAAGGTCAAAAATGTTGGTACTGACAGAAAGGTCATGTCACAAGGAATACACATGTGAAATATGGTAGCCATACCTGTTATGGTTCAAAAGTAGTGGTCAAGGTTAAAGTTTTTTTCGTGCAGACAGACGTGCAGACGTGCAGACCGACAGGCCAAAAACTAGATGCCCACCGAATCGTTGATTCCAGGGGCATAAAAAGTCCTTGCATAACAAGTCATTACGTTTCAGGGAATGTATACAGCTGTGCGTGCTACCAGGGACGGCTAAAAAATACTAGCCCAGGTGCCACGTTCAAAGCTTATTACTGTCCATATTTCAGTTATACTACAACATGTAAACTATGTGCGTTTCTAACAGAGCTAATTGTAATACATGTGTCTCGAAAATCTAAATTTTGAAGAAACGTCACAAATATTTATGAGCGCCAATTGAAACCTGTTTACTTATACTCACGTTAACCCGAAATATATAAAAACAATGACTTCATCACAGTTTCCTATCTTAAAACATGTACATGTATTAATGAGATAACCCGAAAGAGACAAAAACAACGACTCCGTCAGAGTGTACATGTTTTGATAAGTTAACCCGAAATAGATCAAAACAACATCTCCGTCAGAGTTTCCCATCTCAAAGCATGTACATGTATGAATGAGTTAACCAGAATGAGATCAAAACAACAACTCCATCAGAGTTTCCTATCTCAAAACATGTACATGTATTAATGACTTAACCAGAATGAGATAAAAACAATAACTCCATCAGAGTTTCCTATCTCAAAACACGTACATGTATTAATGAATTAACCAGAAAGAGATAAAAACAAGAACTCCGTCACTGATTCCAATCTCAAAATATGAACACCCATTAATGAATTAACCAGAAAGAGATAAAAACAACAACACCTTGACAGATTCATATCTCTCAAAATACGTACATGTATCAATGAGTTGTCCCAAAAGAGATAAAAACAACAACAAAACATGTACATGTATTAATGAGTTAACCTGAAAGATACAAAAACAACGATTCTGTCACAGTTGACTATCTCAAAACATGTACATATTTATAGGAGTTAACCTGAAAGAGATCAAAACAACGACTCAATCACAGTTTCCTATCTCAAAACATGTACATGTATATATGAGTTAACCCGAAAGAGATCAAAACAACAACTTCGTAACAGTTTCCTATCTCAAAACATGTACATGTATCATTGAGTTAACCCGAAAGAGACAAAAAGAAGAACTCCATCACTGTTTCCTATCTCAAAACATGTACGTGTATAAAATATGAATTAACCGGAAAGAGATGAAAACAACAACTCCGTCACAGTTTCCTATCTCAAAACATATACATGTATTAATGACTTAACCAGAATGAGATCAAAACAACAACTCCTTCACAGTTTCCTATCTCAAAACAAGAACATGTATTAATGAGTTTACCTGAAAGAGATAAAAACAACAACTACTTCACAGTTTCCTATCTCAAAACATGTACATGTACCAATGACTTAACCAGAATGAGATAAAAACAACAACACATTGACAGACTCATATCTCAAAACATGCACATGTATTAATGAGTTAACTAAATATCGAAACAAGTTAAAATGGTTTTCATTTTCAATTCACAGATGAAATCGATATTAGAAAGTAAATAGAATAAATAAGACCTTCATTTTTTATTCGTATAATTATATTATCACAATCTGTTACATAACAAAGAAAGCTAAAATTAAATGTAAATATAAAAATATAATAAACTACATATCAGTAACATATGACTAGCGTAAACTCCACACCGGTCAAGAAGTACATGTATATATTGCATTTATTTACTGTAAAACTAGCAAGTTATCTTCCATATAAAACAAAATGGTGTTTGTTATTACGTGTTTAAGCCTTTCCCCCATATAGACGCTTTCTGACACCTCTGCAGCAGACGACTTTTTGAAAACGACGAATTTCTCCTATAAATGCTATTGTTTACAACTTGATTCAATAATTGCACCATTATTTTTAGAGATTTTTCGCATTTTTGCCAAGATGTTTTCAAAGTCATATGATACAGATTTGCTGTATATATGTGGGAATGGGTACAGTTGTTTAAGTAATACGATATTATCTAACCTGCCAGAATTCCGTTCATATTCCCCATAGTAACCTCCCTTTGACAAAAACCGATACTTGTACCATCAGTGTAAATTGAACTAAAAAAGTTTGACGTGTTATACATGTAAAAACTAACAACATTTAAACTTCTAAAATAATTATGATGTAGCAGAAACATCGTCAATGGGATTCAAAGGGCTATTAGCTTTAGTGTACAAATGGCTCTGATTGGATTGTGCGTTCAAACAGGCTCACACAAGTCTACACATAAACAATAAGACCTTAAATCGAGCTAGACGCGGCTCATCGTTATATATTAACACATATATAGAATTATATACACATTGTAGCGTAAATATCACACCGTTAATAGTTGATGATAACAGAGACATATAAACACATATGTTTATATGTCTCTGATGAGAATAAAGGCTATGTTCTTTAACATTATACATGTACATATATTTGCATGACCAACACAAACAAGGGGAAGGACTATAACTAATGTTGTAAAAACGTGTAGCCCAACCCTTTCACTTTTTTGTCATTGTTTTAATTTAATTGTTAACCCTTTCCCTCATACGACAATTCTGTCAAAAAATGGAAAATCTCTATAGTTGAATGGATAAACTATGACTAAAAGTGGAAAAAATTGTGTCAAAAGGAGAAATTGCACGTTTTGTGCAATTTCTTCTTTTGTCAGTATGTTTTCAAAAAGCTGTCTGCTGCAGAGGCGTCAAAAAGCGTCTATATGAGGGAAAGGGTTAATATATATATACAAATATTTTCTTTAAATTTTGCCAGGGAAACTATATTACAAAATAATACAGTGTCCCTGATTTTGCTTTGTCTATTAATGTATATAAACTATATATGTAAACCAGAAAAAAGCAAAACAATATGATTAACTCTTTCTCACATACAGACGCTTTTGACACCTTTTTAAGCAGATGACTTTTAATAACATTTCGACAAAAGGAGAAATTGCCTTTTGCCATAATGTTGTCAATGGTTATGCGTTCATTTATAGTGATTTTTTTCATTTTTTTCTAGATATTTTCAGTCGTCAGCTGCAGATTTGCTGCATGTGGGAAAGGGTTAAACAAAAACATGTTGATTACGTAGCACGGCACAGTGAGAGATACAGAGTATACATCCCGACTACAATGTTCTAGTATTTCACCACTAAGCATAAAACTAGCAGCACCTTAACCTACACCATAACTTAATAAGTAAAAGGGCCATAACAGGCCTCGACAAATTTTTTTAGGGTCACTCGCCCTGCAGGGCGAGTGACCCTAAAAATTTACTCGCCCTGCACAAAAGTTACTAGCCCTGCACTTTTACGGGGGAAACCTATGACTAAAAGTTGAAAACATTGTGTCAAAAGTTCTTCTTTTGCCACTATGTTTTCAAAAAGCCGTCAGGGAGTGGATTTATTGAGGCCTGCATAACTCTGTTAAATAACATGCAATTGTAACCCCTTTAGGATATGCACATCTCCTCTTGGTATAGAAGCTTCATGTAAAATTTCATTGAATTCAACCAGTGGTTTGTAAGAAATAGGCCAGACAAAATATGGCTTCCGACCGACCGACCGACCGACAGACAAACCGACACAGTGACTCCTATATACCCCCTCTTCTTCGAAGGGGGTATAATAAATGGCACTTTTTTCATAGGTTCATACATGACAATATGTCAATATTAACAACTAATTGACACCGTAATGGCACTTTTCGTCAATAGGCATATAGTTCTATTAAATCAACATTTGCAGTTATTGATAAGCTGTATTAGCACTTTTCAGAGAGACACTTTTTAAAAGGACAATTTTATATTTAGATTAAGACCAAAATCTAACAACTGACATGCCATGGTCAGAAATATACCTCATTACTCTTTTACTCATACAAGAAATCTGCAGCAGACGACTTTGAACATATTTTGTCAAGAAATTAAAAAAACTCTATAATTGAATGGATAACCTATGACTAAAAGTGGAAAATATTGTGGCAAAAGGAGAAATTGCTCGTTTTGAGCAATTTCTTCTTTTGTCACTATGTTTTCAAACAGCCGTCTGCTGCAGAGGCGTCTATATGAGGGAAAGGGTTAATAGGTACATGTATATAGTTGACTATTTGAGAAATAGTCCATGCGAAAAAGTACAAGTTTGCTTTTATAAACACTGCCAATCCAGATCTGGATCAGCCTAGGCATCATCATACACTTATCAATATCTACACTGTTCACATATTACTTGCTAAATAAGCATGTTAGAAGCTGTTTTCAAATTGTGTAGCATCAGGAATTAGGAACCCGGTCGTCCGGGTACGATCCCCAGTCGCAGTCACAGGTAGTCATTGGGCTAGTTACATTTCCTAGCCTAGTCCTGGCCCCGAAACTATAAAACTTTTAAAACGTTCTCCATGCTCAGAAATGAACTCCATGCTCCAAATAAGGCTTCTGATTGGTCAATTTGGAGAACGAATGTGCTTCTGACCAATCAGATTCTTGAGCACAAATGCTGAGTACAGATTAAACTTTTATAGTTTTGGAGCCTGGTTTGTTTACATAGGATCATGAATAAGTGCACTGTTGCCGTGATATATCTGAAATAATGTTGAAAACAGCGCGTAAAATACCAATGAAGAACTCCATACACATTTTGTAGGTACAGAAGAAAGGAGATGTAAAAGCTGTTCAGAAATTTCCATTTGAGCCGCTCCACCAGAAAACCATCATTGTGGACTGTGTGAAGTATCGACCCCGATCAGCCTAATCATGCAGTATAGGCTAACCTGGACAAATCTTTTCGCTTCCTGTGGATTTTCTGTTTCAGGAATCATTATACTTTACTATGTCTATCCCCCTAAGATGGATAGTGTCGGCCCAGATAAGCCTGTGCAGACTTCATAGGCTGTTCTAGGTCGATACCATTACGAGTCCATAATGTAGGTTTTCTCGTGAAATGTCAATCTGTACCTTTTCACGGTTACTTATTTATCAAACATTTTCACTTTTGATAAATAAACTGTATTGGTAATATTTAACCCTATACCTCATATAGACGCTTTCTGACGCCTCCGCAGCAGAAGGCTTTTTGAAAACATAGTGACAAAAGAAGAAATTGCACAAAACGTGCAATTTCTCCTTTTGCAACTATGTTTTACACTTTTTGTCATAGGTTAATTATCCATTCAATTATGGAGATTTTCTAGTTTTTGACAAAATACGTTCAAAGTCGTCTGCTGCAGAATTGTCGTATGAGGGAAAGGGTTAATATATATATATGAATTATCACATGTTGGAGATATCGTGAGTCCACTAAATTGTATTTTCATCTTTGGAGGTTTCCAAGGCTAGGCATTGATTATACTACATAGAGATGTCATACAACAATTCATTATGCTACAACAAATAGAAATGACCTACAGTTGACTGGCAATAACTCCAGCATGTGCAATTGACTTCAATAACTCGATAATAACTGAACTTGAAACATTTCCTGAAACAGTTTGTCTCTGAAAAGAAACTATGTGGTAGCAGTTCTGATCACTCATATGATAAAAAAAACAAGAGGGCCATGATGGCCCTATATCGCTCACCTGATTTAATAGAACTTCAATAGTTTTCACTCTATTCATATAAGGAAAACAAACAACCCCTTGGTGGCCATGTTTTTCAACGGATCGGATTTATTTGAACAACCTTGGTAGAAGATCACCCAAGGAGCATTTGTGCCAAATAATTTTTTAAATCAAGCAGATGCTTTTGGACAAGAAGATTTTTAAAGATTGTACAATGTACATATAAGAAAAACAAGAAGATTTTTAAAGATTTTACAATGCACATATAAGGAAAACAAGCCCCGCCCCTGGTGGCCATGTTTTTCAATGGATTGGATTAATCTGAACAATTTTGATAGAAGGTCCCCGAAGGAACATTTGTGCCAAATTATCTTTAAATCGTGCCAGTACTTTTTGACAAGAAGATTTTTAAAGATTCTACAATGCACATGTGTATAAGGAAAACAAGCTCCGCCCCCTGGCGGCCATGTTTTTCAACGGATCTGAAATATTTGAACAATCTTGGTAGAAGGTGCCCCAAGGAACATTTGTGCAAAATTATTTTCAAATCGGGCCAGTACTTTTGGACAAGAAGATTTTTAAAGTTTTAACAATGCACATATAAGGAAAACAAGCTCCGCCCCCTGGTGGCCATGTTTTTTAACGGATCGAAAATATTTGAACAATCTTGGTAAAGGGGGGCCCAAGGAACATTTGTGCAAAATAATTTTCAAATCGGGCCAGTACTTTTGGACAAGAAGATTTTTAAAGTTTTAACAATGCACATATAAAAGAAACAAGCTCCGCCCCCTGGCGGCCAAGTTTTTCAACGGATGGGAAATATTTGAACAATCTTGGTAGAGGGTGCCCCAAGGAACAGTTGTGCAAAATTATTTTCAAATCGGGCCATTAGATTTGGACAAGAAGATTTTTTAAGATTTGGCAATTTTCCCCTTTTCTGATGCTGCAGCAACCAAATTTCTCGATGGAATTAATTTCTTTGAACAACTTTGAAAGAGGACCACCTAAGGACTATTCCTGTGAAGTTATTTTGAAATCTGTCTATTGGTTTAGTAGGAGAAGTCTTTTGTAGGAAATTGTTAACAGACGCCGACGACGACAAAGACGACAACGGACGGTGAGTGATCACAAAAGCCCACCTTGCACTTTGTGCTTAGGTGAGCTAAAAACAACTGTAGCTTTGCTGTTATTCTTGACTCAATTTTATCCCTGGCTTGCGTTTCATAATTACACTGAGGAATAAACTAATTCAAAAAGCGGACACAATGTATGTATATGAAGCATAGATCCAGCAATCACTTGAACACGTTGACAACTTGAGGTAATTTCAGGGACCCGTCCGATTTTGTGAGTTATCACGACACAATTGTAATTCGGATTAGAGCTCTTCCTACACTTAGTATAGATTTTGTGCTACATTAACCAAGTTTACACCAATGGTCACACATTAATCCAAGTGAGCTAACAAACTGGAATATCCAGGTTTTAGCCCTGGTTTAGGTTGTCCGCATTACTTCATCGTACGAAGGCGGTGGGTCATCCTGTCTGATATTATCTCTGGTTGTCTCATACGAAGGCGGTTGATCCTCATGGCTGATATTATCTACATCTGTTTCGTATGTGATATATGCATCACTTAAGTCAACATTTAATTCATTATCATCAAGGTTTATTGTATTATTGGCGCCATAATCTATGTCACCTCCTATGACAGATGGGGCAGTTGGGCGAGCAGTTCTTGAATTTTGTCTGATTTCACTCCCCACTATTTGTCTTAATCGTTCTTGCACTAGTTCTTGTCTCAGCCTTTCTTCGGCCGTTTCTTGTCTAAGCCTTTCTTCGGCTATTTCTTGTCTAAGCCTTTCTTCGACTAATTCTAGACCGGTTCTATCTCTATCATTACCATCACGCCAATATCTTTCTCGTAACGTTGACTCATGAAAGGCACTGGTATTTTGAGTTAAAGGAAGTCCTAACTCACTTGAATTACAGCAACAGGTGAAAAATATGCACATCTCCAATATCATTAAAGCTGTGGATACAACGAGCGTCAGGACACACATAGCTATCTTAGAGTCCTTGTTTTCTGCACATACTGTAAACAATAGAGTAAAACATGTGTTAACCATTTACCACATACATATATCTGTAACATACTGTAAACAATAGAGCAAACCATGTGTTAACCATTTACCACAAACATATATCTGTAACATACTGTAAACAATAGAGCAAACCATGTGTCAACCATTTCCCACGTACATATATCTGTAATATACTGTAAACAATAGAGTAAAACATGTGTTAACCATTTACCACATACATATATCTATAACATACTGTAAACAATAGAGCAAAACATGTGTTAACCATTTACCACAAACATATATCTGTAACATACTGTAGACAATAGAGCAAAACATGTGTTAACCATTTACCACAAACATATATCTATAACATACTGTAATCAATAGAGGTCCTGATAAGGAGGGGTGTACAGCTCTCGACCCCCCCCCCCCCCCCCCCCTCTTAATATCTCTCTCAAGATCCAACATTAAAGGATAAGAATCATCGCATTACAGGGTCAAATATGGATCTTAGAAAATGCAAAACACTCCTCATATCTCGAGCTCTGTATGCATGTTTAATCATTCCTACATTATGACATATAACAAATCTGCAGCAGATGACTTTGAAAATATAATGGCAAAAACCGTAAGACAAGAGGGCAGACAAGAGGGCCATGGTGGCTCTGAATCATTCACCTAAGTTATACAATATGATTTATCGAGCCAACCAAAGAAATGTGTATATATTGGTTAGTATTTCAAAATCAGACATTTATTTAAGGAGAAATAGTTCATGAGACAACTTTCGACTTTCGAAAATATTGTACGAGGGAGAGCATTGTTTTCATAAGTTTAGTGCTTCATAGGCATCATAAATCATCTGTATTATGGAAAGGGTTACACCAGATTACCCCTCATTTGAGCCACAACTTCGTTGCAAGGTGGTATAAAGACATAAGTACAGTACCTCCTTGAGTGCCACCATTCGGTTTACTACATTCCACGAGTCCATATATGCCAGACATTCCTATACCAAGAGGTGGACTTAGAATCGCAATACCGAAATAGATAGCCAAGAACAGCATCTGAAAATAAAACATGACAAGGCATTTGACTTAACTATTTTCTATATACTGATGCATTTTGAATAGTTTCTTTTTTTTGTATGGTGTTTAAGGCTGCTTTCAACTGTTTTTCAGTTATATCCGAAGTTTTCTACACATGTCGTTTCCTGTGTAAGCTCTACAACTACACCATTGAGGCGCTCTGATTAAAGTTTTGTATGATAAATCAATGTTATACTCATTAAAGTGGCATATAGTGCTATTCAGTTGAACAAATACACAGCTATAGGTATAAGGGGATTATTTTATGCTGTGAAATCCTTATTTGACCTTCAAACCCTATATTGTGGCAGAACTCTATATAGGGGGCGTTTTGCATGTTGCATGTTCTAAAATCCTAATTTGACCTTCAAACCCTATATTGTGGCAGAACTCTATATAGGGGGCGTTTTGCATGTTGCATGTTCTGAAATCCTTATTTGACCTTCAAACCCTATATTGTGGCAGAACTCTATATAGGGGGCGTTTTGCATGTTCTAAAATCCTTATTTGACCTTATAACCCTATGATGTGGGTTACTCAAAAGAATAGTCTCAATGAGATGATTCTTTTGATTACCCATATCATAGGGTTTGATTGGATGGTAAGAGGGGGAAAACAGCTGTATATGCCTCCTTATCTGGACCCCTGTTGTGGGTACTCAAAAGTAACCACAATGAAAGGTTTAGTATCCTTATAAGAGAAATTTTGTTTGGCGGATATATCAACGCTTTCCCCCATACATACCATCTGTAGCAGATGACTTGGAAAACATATTGACAAAAAATGTAGAAAATCTCTATAAATGAAGGTAAAATTACTGAAACAAGTAACTGTAGGATTGCAAGCAATACCATAATCCCCTACCGGTTTGCACGTTTTGACTTATTAATATTCTAAGTCCAAAAAGGGGCATAACTCATTAAAAAATTTTACGAAATCCCATGAAACGCAAACTTGATCTGTGACACATGATTACAAAGGCATATACAAAATTTCAGCTCAATACCTCAAAGCATGTAGAAAAAAAGTGCGGAAAACTGATTTGCCGGACTGACTGACTGACTGACAGATGGACTGACTGACGGACTGACGGACTGACAGACTGACGGACGGAGTGCAAACCTAAGTGTCCCCTTCGGCACGCCGGTAGGGGACTAACAAGTTGAAACAAGAGGGCCATGATGGCCCTTGAATCGCTCACCTGATTTTTTATTTTTTTTCACTTTAGCTATATAAGCCTCGCCCCCTGGCAGCCATAGTTTCCGACCAATCAACTTGGCTTGAAGGAATCTGATAGAGGGTCACCCTAGGAACATTTCTACAAAATTATTTGAAAATCGGCCAGATACTTTTGGAGGAGAAGATTTTTTAAGTTTTCACTATAGCCATATAATGCAAAATAGCCCCCGCCCCCTGGCGGCCATGTTTTTCGACCAATCAACATTGCTTGAAGGAATCTGATAGAGGGTCACCCAAGGAACATTTCTACAAAATTATTTGAAAATCGGCCTGACACTTATGGAGGAGAAGATTTTTTAAGTTTTCATTATAGCCATAAAAGGCAAAATAGCCCCGCCCCCTGGCGGCCATGTTTTTTGACCAATCAACATGGCTTGAAGGAATCTGATAGAGGATCACCCAAGGAACATTTCTACAAAATTATTTGAAAATCGGCCTGACACTTTTGGAGGAGAAGATTTTTTAAGTTTGCACTATAGCCATATAAGGCAAAATAGACCCGCCCCCCTGGCGGCCATGTTTTTCGACCAATCAACATGGCTTGAAGGAATCTGATAGAGGGTCACCCAAGGAACATTTCTACAAAATTATTTGAAAATCGGCCTTACACTTTCGGAGGAGAAGATTTTTTAATTTTTTCACTATAGCCATATAAGGCAAAATAGCCCCGCCCCCCTGGCGGCCATGTTTTTCGACCAATCAACACGGCTTGAAGGAATCTGATAGAGGGTCATCCAAGGAACATTTCTACAAAATTATTTGAAAATCTGCCAACCAATTCAGGAGGAGAAGAATTTTGAAGTTTTTTCAGTTTCGTTGCCATGGAAACCAGAATTTTGCATGGATCCCAAAAATTTGAAGGAATTCTGGTGAGGTCATTGAGAGGATGCTTTCTGTGAAGTTTCATCCAAATTGACCCACTGGTTACTGAGGAGAAGAAGTTGACGCACGACGCACGACGCACGACGGACGACGGACGACGGACGACGGACGACGGACGACGGACGCCGGACAAAAGGCGATCACAATAACTCACCTTGAGCAAAGCTCAGGTGAGCTAAAAAGTGGCAAAAGGAGAAATTGCTCAATATTCAATATATCTCCTTTTGCCAAACTGTTTTCCGTTGTCTTCTGCTGCACACCGGTCGGAAAGTGTTCATATGTAGGAAATTATATATGTGGACGCTTTCTGACGCCTCTGCAGCAGACGGCTTTTTGAAAACATAGTGATAAAAGAAGAAATTGCTCAAAACGAGCAATTTCTCCTTTTGCCACAATGTTTTCCACTTTAAGTCATCTATAGGTTATCCATTCAATTATAGAGATTTTCCATTTTTTGACAAAATATGTTCAAAGTCGTCTGCTGCAAAATGTTTGTATGAGGGAAAATGTGTTAAATTTTACTTACACAGCAGTCATTGTCCAATGATTTACCGCAGTACATAAACATGGGGCAACAGGATGAAAAGATGGCCTGTTAAAGAAAAGAAAACAAGAGGGCCATGATGGCCCTGGAATCGCTCACCTAATATTTTTTTTTCACTTTAGCTATATAAGCCCCGCCCCCTGGCAGCCATAGTTTCTGACCAATCAACTTGGATTGAAGGAATCTGATAGAGGGTCACCCTAGGAACATTCCTACAAAATTATTTGAAAATCGGCCTGACACTTTTGGAGAAGAAGATTTTTTTAAGTTTTCACAATAGCCATATAAGGCAAAATAGACCCGCCCCCCCTGGCGTTCATGTTTTTTTACCAATCAACATGGCTTGAAGGAATCTGATAGAGGGTCATCCAAGGAACATTTTTACAAAATTATATGAAAATCAGCCAGACACTTTCGGAGGAGAAAATGTTTTAAGTTTTCACTTTGGCCATATAAGGCAAAATGGCCCCGCCCCCTGGCGGCCAAGTTTTTCGACCAATCAACATGGCTTGAAGGAATCTGATAGAGGGTCACCCAAGGAACATTTCGACAAAATTATTTAAAAATCGGCCCGACACTTATGGAGGAGAAGATTTTTTAAGTTTTCACTATAGCCATAAAAGGCAAAATAGCCCCGCCCCCTGGCGGCCATGTTTTTTTACCAATCAACATGGCTTGAAGGAATCTGATAGAGGGTCACCTAAGGAACATTTCTACAAAATTATTTGAAAATCGGCCTGACACTTTTGGAGGAGAAGATTTTTTAAGTTTGCACTATAGCCATATAAGGCAAAAGAGCCCCGCCCTGGCGGCCATGTTTTTCGACCAATCAACATGGCTTGAAGGAATCTGATAGAGGGTCACCCAAGGAACATTTCTACAAAATTATTTGAAAATCGGTCTGACACTTTCGGAGGAGAAGATTTTTTAAGTTTTCACTATAGCCATATAAGGCAAAATAGCCCCGCCCCCCCTGGCGGCCATGTTTTTCGACCAATCAACATGGCTTGAAGGAATCTGATAGAGAGTCATCTAAGGAACATTTCTACAAAATTATTTGAAAATCTGCCAACCAGTTTGGGAGAAGAAGAATTTTGAAGTTTTTTTGGTTTCGTTGCCATGGAAACCAGAATTTTGCATGGATCCCAAAAATTTGAAGGAATTCTGGTGAGGTCATTGAGAGGATGCTTTCTGTGAAGTTTCATCAAAATTGACCCACTGGTTACTGAGGAGAAGAAGTTGACGCACGACGCACGACGCACGACGCACGACGGACGCCGGACAAAAGGCGATCACAATAACTCACCTTGAGCAAAGCTCAGGTGAGCTAAAAACACATGTCAGAGCCATTTAACTTTTTCACACATACAGACGGTTTATGACGCCTCTGCAGCAGTCGACTTTTGAAAACATTGTGGCAAAAGGAGAATCCTTTTCAACATACAGATGCTTTCTGACGCCTCTGCGGCAGTCGACTTTTGGAAACATTGTGGCAAAAGGAGAAACCTTTTCAACATACATATGCTTTCTGACGCCTCTGCAGCAGTCGACTTTTGGAAACATTGTGGCAAAAGGAGAAAGATGCTTTCTGATACCTATGCAGCAGACTACTCTTGGAAACGCTATTATGATGAGCTATTTCCCCTTTTGCAACAATGTTTTTAACTTTATTCAATAATGACACAATGTCCTTAATTTCATTTACAGAGATTTTACATATTTCTGTCAAGATGATCTCAAAATTGTTTGCTGTATATTTGGTTGAAATAATTTAAGCCCTTTGTTGTAGGTACTCACAACACAGTTCATTTGAGTAACAAGAACAAAGCGTTCATTTGTGTACTAAGACATATAATTTAGGGAAAGGAGCCGTTTTATCCTCTTGACCTCTGTAACATCTTTATTGCAGCCTTATTTGACCCTTAACCCTTTCCCTCATACAACAATTCTGCAGCAGACGACTTTGAACATATTTTGTCAACAAATAGAAAATCTCTATAATTGAATGGATAACCTATGAGTAAAAGTAGAAAACATTGTGGTTAAAGGAGAAATTGCTCGTTTTGAGCAATTTCTTCTTTTGTCACTATGTTTTCAAAAAGTTGTCTGCTGCAGAGGCGTCAGAAAGCGTCTATATTAGGGAAAGGGTAAAGCCTTTCCCATTCACTGGCAGATGCATTTTGAAGCATTTAATTTTTCCCTTTTTCACAATGTTTTCAACTCTATTCACTGATAACCCCTCATTTCAGTATTTATGCCTAGATCTTTTCAAAATCATCGACAGCAGATTTGTTGTATGTGGGAAAGAGTTAATCCTTATATAATGCAATTTGATTCTAATTACATGTAGTAAATATACCAAAAATAGCCCCTGTAGCTCAGTCGGTAGCGACAATGGCTGTCAATCCAGGGGTTGTGAGTTCGAACACCAGCTCGGCTAACACTCTTTCCGTCGTTTGACAAAAGTCATTGTGACAAGCATGATTCGTCTTCCACCTGAATGGGTTAACAGTCTATGTGGAAAAGCAGCCGGTTGCTTGTATTGTAAAGATTGTTATGTGGATTACAGGTGTGAGTAAACTGCCTGCCGTGATATGACTGAAAAATTGTTGAAAACGGCATTAAACCCTAATCAATCAATAAATTCAAAAAGATTTTGGTTTGATTTGACTCAATCATGGCAAGAGCCATACCAAAGACTTTTGAAATGGTAGTAATATCGTTCCCTCCTTAGCGCTCAGGGTTGCGGGGCTAGTATAATGACTAACTGGCTGACCAGTACCAGAAGTACCGAGCACTTACCCAGGAATCGCAGTGATATAACAGAAATATTGTGGAAAGCTGCGTAAAACACCAAAAAAAATAAAACTCAAGAGACAAACAGAGCTCTAGATAACAGGTGTTTTGCATGTTCAAAAAAATCCTTATTTGACCCTCTAACCCTATGTTGTGGGTACTCAAAAGAATCGTCTCTATGGAAAAAAGATGGATAACAACAGCTCAGTCACTAATGACGAGGGCTATTCATTCAGAGCTCATGAGTTTGAATCCTAGCTCAGCCTTATATTCTGTGCAATGAATAACATTTTCCCACAGACACCTGGTGACACCTCGGCAGCAGACGCATTTTGAAAAGAAATTGGGCAAAAGGAAAATTTGCTTCTAACAAGCTATTTCTCCTTTTGTGACAATATTTTCAATTTGTTTCAGTAAGTATACTTTCATTTACAGAGATTTTCTATACACATACTTTTGCTTTTAAAAATATTTTCAATGTAGTCTTCAACAGAATTGTTGTATGTGGGAAAGGGTTTAACAGAAGTAATTTGTCTTTCCAGAAATATGCTAAAAGTTGCCAGGTAACCCCTGGTTAGGTGATTTTGTTCAATTGTGGTTTTACACTGCTTTCAACATTATTTCAGTTATATCACAGCGACAGTTCACTTATTCATGATCCCTGGGTAAACTAACCAGTACTAGGCTAGAAAATGTGCCTTGCCAAGAGCACTCCACCATGACATCATGCCACAACTGGGGATCGAACCTGGGACACCCGGTTTCAAATCTCAAGACGCTAACCACTCGACCACGGCAGATTCCTTTGGTTAGGTGAACTGGCCACTGTGAACTGATATAAATATACCAGATAAGAAAGCATCAACAGGTCTTGCTAATCAGGGTCCTAGATAAGAAGAGTGTTTCACATCCCGAAATCCTTATATGAACCTCAAACCCTATGTTGTGGGTACTCAAAATAATCGTCTCAGAGAAACAAATCTTTTGAGTACCAACAACAAAGGGGTTAGTTGAGTTATAAGAGAGATATTGTTCCGAAAAGACCAGTTTACTTCTCCTTATCTAGTCCCCTGCTCTGCTAGCTTCCACGATATCTCTGTTAGCACTCTTTCAAATCTATGTTGTGAAGGTTCAATAAAGATTTTAGAACATGCAAAGTGCCCTCTATCTCTTGATATAACTTAAAATCCGTTGAAAAAAGCGTTTAACCCAAATAAATCAAAATATAATATTAATTCAAGAGTACTAGAAAAGGACGAGTTAACCCTTCCAAAACAAGCAATTTCTCCTTTTGCTACAATGTTTTCAACTTTATTTAACAATTTATTGAGGTTTTTCAGGTTTTTGTCACTATGTTTTCGTCTGCTGCAGATTTGTTGTATGTGGGTGGGAAAGGGTTAAACCTTTGTTGCGAAGGTCAAATAAAGGTTTTGGAACCTGCAAAATGCCCTCTATCTCTTTATATAACTGAAAAACCATTGAAAAAAAACGTTTTAATAACCCAAATTAAACAAAATACAAGAAACCGCTGAAGACGGTAAGGCCGGATTGTCGGCAATTTGACCTTGAAAATCGACAAACTAAGGTCAAGGTCAAAGTAACAATAGAAATCAATAGAACTTGTTACTGGTTACCTTCAGGCAAAGTTTCAAGTTTGCAACCCTTTCTTGTGCTGAGATTTTGCTTAACCAGAAACTTTAACCATTTTGCCTAACCTAAAACTTTAACCAAAATGTTGACGGACAGACAGACAGACAGACAGACAGACGGACAGACGGACATCGCCAATCTATAGACCGGAATTGCTTAAGCAATCCGGCCAATAATATCAATTCAAGAATACTAGATGAGTTAACTGATCTTTTCTCTTATTACGGAACCAAAACATATGTTGTGAGTACTCAAAAGAATTTCACTGAGTTCAACATTACAAGTGTTCAGAGGTCCAGATAAGGAGGGGTATTCAGCTCTTCTTCCCACAATTTCGATCTTATGATTAAAGCAAACCCTATTTTGTGGGTACTCAAAAGAATCGTCACACTGAGACGATTCTTTTGAGTACCCACAACATAAGGTTTGAGTTTCGAATAAGGATTTTGGAATGTGTGATACGCCCCTTATCTAGATCTCTGAATTCCATGTAAAAAGGCACTTACGAAAGTCCCTACAATAATGGCACCCCCTGCATTGTATGGGAACCGGCCATCAGATGACTGAATTGCGAATCCTCCGATCAGAAGAGCTGCGACGGATACGACAAGATTGATGATGGACAGTATGAATAGTCGTCTTAATATGACTTCCATGTTATTCTGGGAAAATATCTTAAATCTGCAAAAATATATAAAATTGAAATTTTAAAGCGACTGAACTCCAGATACCCAACTGTTTTTAAGAAAATAAGTGTTATTTTTGTATTTGGGGCATTAAAATATGATAACTGACATATAACATACCCCTAAAATCGGTGAGATTTTCTTGTTTTCGATACTTTTTCCATCGCAAATTCTACGCTGTCAGTAACGGGTAAGTATTTTTAAATAGGAAACCCCTTCATCGGGACAATTGAAAAAGACTCAAGTTCACTTTATTGATAAAAAACGATACATTTTCTACCCTGGTTTTACTTGGATAACATAAGAATAACATTTAGGGCGAATTCGAGGCTGCAGAGGCGTCAGAAAGCGTCGATATGTGGGAGAGGGTTGATTAAATTTTCCTTTACATAGCTTATGCACTATAGGTAAATAATAGATCTATGCAAACCAAACTTATGAATATGAATCAACACACTTATTCTCAGTGCATGTTTAGTTTAAACTTTTTATCAGGAACTGTAATTCCTTCAATTTATGAAACAAATACAGAGTAATATGATAGAGAGAGAGAGAGAGAGAGAGAGAGAGAGAGAGAGAGAGAGAGAGAGAGAGAGAGAGAGAGAGTGAGAGAGACTCAGAGAGAGAGAGAGAGATATGAGGATTTAGGGAGAGAGAGAGACAGTGTGAAGGAGAGAAAGAGTGCAAATGAAAAATATTAGAGAGAGAGGGAGGGAAAAGAGAAAGAGTGAGGGAGGATTTAGTGAGAGATTCAGAAAAAGATAGAACAAAGGAAAGAGAGAGTACAAAGGAAGTAGAGAGAGAGAGGGTGGATTTAGGGAGAGTTGGCTGATTTGGGTTGAGAGAGAGTGAAGGAAATAGTTTGAGAGTGAGAGAGAGAGAGAGAGAGGGAGATAGTAGAGGATGCGATGGAGAGTGAGTTAGAAAGAGAGCAAAGGAAATAGAGAAATACAGAGAGAGAGACATACAGACAGAGAGACTGTAAAGGAAATAGACAGAGAGAGATCGAGACACACACAGAGAGAAAAGAGAGATAGTATGAATAGAGAAAGAGAGATAATAGAGAAATTCAGAATAGAGATAGTCTGAGAGATAGGGTCAGCCTGAGAGAGAGTGAGTCTGATAGAGAGGGGGGGGGGGAGAGAGAGAGAGAGAGAGAGAGAGAGAGAGAGAGAGAGAGAGAGAGAGAGAGAGAGAGAGACAGAGAGAGAGAGAGACAGAGAGACAGACAGAGACAGACAGAGACAGACAGAGAGACAGACATAGAGAGAAAGAGAGAGAGAGAGAAAGAGAGAGAGAGAGCAGACAGACAGACAGACAGACAGACAGAAAGACAGACAGACAAACAGAGAGAGCCAACCTTGGTAGTCTTCAAGAACAGTCTGGCAGGTTGCAATTATCTATGCATACATGCATTAATACTCCAGAGTGATCCAGAGCAGGAATAAGATTGCATTGCGAAATGTCAATTATCACCATCAGTGTTGTTCATTTAGTCTAAAGGACAACAGGTAAGTGTAGAAGGCGGAGTTGAATCGTCACACTAACGATTCGTCCCAATAACGATTCGCCACAGTTATTTTCATTTTCAAGGTTTATGATGATACGTGTGAAAGCTTGAGCCGAAGGCTCGAGCGAAGCACGCCTATAGGTTACACGTACGAACACATCATACGAGATCAAAACAACGAGAATTCAGTACAATCTTACTGTTTTTCACATATCAAATCTCAACCCCATAGCACTTTTTTTCGGCCATTTTGCTTCCGGTCTTACTGGTGAATGTAGAGCGCCTATGTAATAGAGAGTGAGAGCGCCTATGTAATAGAGATTGCCAAATGTGACGTCATTGCAACGAAAAGTAACGTCATTGTAAGGCAAGTAATAAATAAATAATAAAAGGAAAACGACAGGAATGGTAGGAAAAGATAGTTTGACTCGTCACAAATGGATTTCATTCACTGGAAGGACTTTATGAAGGCTAAGTCGACTATTCTTTTGTACCTATCATCATTATTTCATGGATTTTATATCTTTGCAATATAGAGAAGCAATAAACACTTGAAAATGATTGTAAATAATTTCAACGGAAGTTATCGTTCGTTACACTGGCCTCGGATATTATTTTAACTGAAAAGGACGAACAATTCTGTTTCTGTATCGGCATAGCTTCATTTCAAGGTAAGCTATTTATTATATCAATAATTTGCTTAAAAATATAACTTCATTTCTAAATTATGTGTTATATCTGTTGGGAACGATCCACGATGCTTTCGTCACATCGCGTGACGTCACATCATGGTGTGTATCGTTTATGACTGTATCTGTCATTTGAAGCCGAAGCCGTCTTGTCAAATGTTGACTCCACTCAAGAAAATAGCTATTAAAACTATCATATCTTCGACTGTCTAGTTGTATTGACTTTAAGACGTTTATCTATTTATTGCAGTAAATGTAGCAAACAAACAAAACTACAGTCAATTTCAAATTATTTGCCTTCAATTTACATTATTTTGTTACATTGTACAGTTTAACAGTTTATGTCTATGACCTAGTCTTTGTCAAATCATGAAAGTATGACCAGAATCAGTTCACCCTGATTTTGGGGTATACATAGTAAATGTCTTAATGTCTATATCCTCCAACCTGAAAGAGAGGAAAACACTTTCATGCCTTCAAATGAGTCTATTGTTTTAAAGAAATGATATTATATGTGGACTATCAGTAAAACACATAACTTTTCTTTCAATAGGCTGAATTTCTAGTAGTTTCATATTTTTTTTTATCCAAAATTTGTTTATTGATCAAACTCAAATGAGTCCATTGTTTTAAAGGAATGATGTCATATGTGGGCTATCAATAAAACACATTACTTTTCTTTCATCAGGTTGAATTTCTAGTAGATTTATCTTTTTTTTATCCAAAATGTGTTTATTGATCAAACTCAAATGAGTCCATTGTTTTAAAGAAATGATGTCATATATATGTGGACTATCAGTAAAACACATTACTTGTCTTTCAACAGGCTGCATTTCTAGTAGATTCATCTTTTTTTTAACCAAAATGTGTTTATTGATCAAACTCAAATGAGTCATGATTGTTTAAAAGAAATGATGTCATATGGGGGCTATCAGTAAAACACTTTACTTTTCTTTCAACAGGCTGAATTTCTAGTAGTTTCCTTCTTTTTTTTTTTATCCAAAATGTGTTTATTGATCAGATTGGACAAACTTGGTACTAAGAATTTAAACATTATTTTCACTAGGTTATTTTAAATACTCTGCATGTATGTATTCAAACAATATTTGAAAAAGATTCAACATCTATTGACAGCACTATTTTCATACTTGGGAGCACAACAACCAATGATGTCATAGAACTCTTCAAATTGAAGAGCAAATGCAAAATAAAAGCCTTTTACGGTCACCGATTTAGGTTCGTCTATGAAACAGGGCAATGTACACTAACTATATCAAACTCAAATAAGGTAAAAACAAACTGAGCATTGAAATCTGTAGATAAAGAGGATCAATCTCTTTTTAAATTCAACAAACACTCAAAATACTTTTTATTCAAATAAATTTGTATAAACATTTTGGTTGAACAATAAAGAAAACATAATCTGTTTTTCAACAGAAAAAGGCTATAAGGCAGTTCATAATTAATGTCAGTTATGTTAAACTTAGTCACCCAGTGACCTCACATAAGTGTTCTGTCCTCTGATATAACTGAAATACCACAGAAATGTATCTGTTTTCTATGTAATTTATTGTGAAATCCATTTTTCTGTGTGAAATTGTATAATCTATACAATAGAAATGGTAAAATTTAAATTGGTATACATTCATTGTAACAAAAAAATTCTTATACTTTACTGGTAATAAAAGTACACATATTTTCATGAACTGCTGCTCAAAATAAAAACCTATACTGTAGTTTAATGGTAAAACACCTGGTCTAACAAGAGTTCTAAGATCAAATCTCAGCAGGTACATGTTTTGAAAGAGGCAACTAAACTTAACAATGTATACATGAAACAATTATGTTGTGGGGAGTTGTCTTACTTAAACACTTATTACATTTTTATCCAGGCTTCTAGTGAAAATAGTTTACTCCCTGTACCCTTTTCAAAAGCTTTTATAATTGAGCAATAACAATTAAAAAAAGGAATGGTTATCAACATTGATAACTCTGAGAATCTGTACATGTTCAAGGATTGATCCAGCTTTGATAACCGTTCTAATATCAAAGTTTTAACGAAATTTATACATCATATTTTTATAATAGAGCAATTTTAACATGATCACTAACAATGTTAAATTATTGCAAATTCTTCTGGAAAATCCATTTCTCTGTTTGTACTTTTTATAATTTCTTTATTTGCTATAAACATACTGTTTATTGTTTTATGCAATAAAATGTATATTGAATATATTGATCAGATCTTATATTATCCATTTTTTTTTCAAACAACATATTTCAGATACATGTATATATATTCAGTAACTGTTGTTGACACTAAGTCTGGTACTTATTAACAAATAATCTGATGCTGTTTTCATGTTTTACAAATTAAAAACCAGAAAAGGAGATAGGTGTTCAAAGTGAAAATGTTGTTGAATAGGAACATATTGTTCATTTTGGATATGTTCATTTTGGATCAATTACACCATTCCGACAATGTATTCGGATTAGTCACAGAAATCAAGTAATTTACATCAGACAAGGCCGGCTAAACTTTAACCTTTCCAACATACATCATTATAAATGGGACTTTTGAAAATATTTGTCAAAAATTACATTTTTCTCAGTCATCTTAAATTGTCTCAAGATTATACATTCAGCCAGATCATGCAAAGTTAGCCATCTGCCTTGTAAGATTGTTGTGTGGAGTAATGTTAAGCTCAAGTCATTCAATCAACCATGGTAAGAGTCAGTTTTCAATTATATGTATTACTAGTTTACAAATAACTGGCATTTGTAAAAATAAATCAGAACATTCTTCAATGCCTTCTAGTGTTGTTTTCCATCAACATCCTTGGAAATCTTACAGTCTATTACAATCCTGACCTAATAAAAAATAAAACAGATATATATGTACAAATTAAACTTAAATGCATGCTAAGTTTCGTTTTTTTCAATATGTTTTTCAAATTCTGTTTTTGTAACTTAAATTTCTACAATTTGCCTATTAATTTGTTTCTTGTTGGGGGACAGACAGTGCTTAATTAATTGTTCTTGCTTTCACACGACCTAGGCTTTGCCTATTAACATATTAACAATGATTAGTATTTTCAGATACGACTGATTTATTTAATATTTATATAAGTTTATAATTTTCATAAATACTAAAAGAGACATATAGAACAAACTTTAAAAATGATTGTTATTACTATTTGAAATTTCCCTTTATTGCCTTCCCCAGAGACATATAAACACATATATCTCTACCTTCCTTTAAATAAAAGACCTAATAATACATGTATTATTAGGTCTTTGCTTTTAATTATTGCCGATAATTTTCGTTTTGCTATGTTTTATTAATTCGACGTTTAAGTCATTCGACGATAATCACTGTAATTCATTATTAACCTTTCGATCAGGGTGAGTGTATTTAATACACTCACCCTGTTTCGATTAAGGAGATATATACGCCTTGTTGTACTTCTCAAATGTATTATAATTCATTATCACACTAAGCCCTCTATGGGAGTGTTAAAATCCCATTACATAAATATCATATTTGTTTGGTTTCAAGTCTTACGCTCAAGTCTTTGTACAGCGCGAACAATTAAATGAGGTCACGTCTGGGGTTTGATATTTTAACGTCAGTCACTTTAGCGCCGAAATAGGCAAATTTCATGAACTTAAGGTCATTTATGACCGTAAATCGACCTACAGGACCCGGATCAGCTGGCAACTCTGGCATCATCGTACTGTCGCGTTTTCACCGTCGTAATATCGTAGTGTCGTACTGTCGCGTTATCATCATCGTACTGTCGCGTTATCACCATCGTACTGTCTCGTTTTCACCGTCGTAATATCGTAGTGTCGTACTGTCGCGTTATCATCATCGTACTGTCGCGTTTTCACCGTCGTAATATCGTAGTGTCGTACTGTCGCGTTATCATCATCGTACTGTCGCGTTTTCACCGTCGTAATATCGTAGTGTCGTACTGTCGCGTTAATCATCATCGTACTGTCGCGTTATCACCATCGTACTGTCGAGTATCGCGTTTCAGATCAACACATTGACAGGCGATGGCCTGTGATGGCCCTAATGGTATTCCGTAGTTTAATCATGTGAGCGATATAGGGTCTTCACGGTCCTCTTGTAAAGACATAATGACAGACGAATTTTGAATACATTGTGGGAAAAGGAGACCCCTCAGATGTTTTCAAAGTAATTAATAATGATTTAGGCTTCTGGTCATAAAGGGAGGAAAAAAAGTTATCTGTATATATATCCACTTTTGAATTGTCTGCCTTTTGAATAAAACATCCTGGTTGAAATCAATTGGTTATGATGAGCTGCCCTTTCTATTGTTCACATTCGTCATTATAATTTCTAATTTTCCCATTTTTTTACTAGAATTTCTCGTAATGATAAATTTGCTCTCTGACCGAGTGCTGCTATAGTGAATAGAGTTGAAAACATTGTGACAAACTGAGTTATTGCCTCATGATGAATAATTCCTTTTTGTCACGATGTTTTTTCAAAAGTTGTCTGCTGCAGATGCAACATAGGGTAAAATCACTTGAAATCATTTCTTTCTATTTATAGTTCCTTCGGGTGACGATATACCGGCTAGTTCCCCTGGTTCATCGCTACGTCAGAGTCCACCGCTAGAGATTGAAGGCGAACTCTCCTAGAAAAGGCGGTCAAGTTGGTGTTAGCAGCCCACCTGTGCATGTATTTAGCAATGAAGCAGCCAAACTGATTCAAGATGCCAGTGTTTTGTGTCGCCTGCCTTAGTAAGGAGACACAGATGGGGTCACGGCTTTCTCACCCTTCTCACAGTCTGTCATTTACTGGTTTATTGGCATGCGACATAGGTTTCCCTTTAAACACTCTCCGTTTAACTCTTTCCTACATGTGAACACATTTTGACGCATCTACAGCAGATGACTTTTAAAGCATTGTCCCAAAACAATGTTCATATGAGCATTTTCTCCTTTTGGCCTAAATGATATCAATAAGCGTCTTTATACTGATGTGTCAAAATCTGTCTTATTTAGTAACTGACAAAACACGAGAGTGAACTACAGTTATACAATATTTAATTGCATTTTTCTTGATTGTGCATTCCATCCAACCGTTAAAGTGCTAATGGACATTGTATGCGTAACTGACTTCTATTTACAAGATAACACTAGAGTGAACTACTTTAACAATGTTTTAGGTATTATAATGAAACTTGGTACACATGTCTGTCACAATTGTGTCTGACAACGATAGTGTAGGGTAAGTTACTGCAGAATATAACTAATTTTGGATCATTTTCATACTACAGTTATCTCCCTTTGAACTGTGACGTTTTACACGGCACCACAGCAGTTTGAAAGTGGTAATACAGTTTTTGTTTTGTTTGTTTTTAATTTACTAGTTACTGTTAACATGTGATATCACGTGATATGTTATCTCATCAAAATGTTCACATGAATGTTATATAGTTAGTTCTTGCATATATTTCTTGGAGATGAAAACAGAATATATTTAATGTTATGGAAATCATTCTTTTACCTTTTAGATTCATGTTTTGTTTATTTTAATGCTAAGCCTGAAGGTTAATTTGTTGACTGCCTAGACAATGTGGCACTTGATGAATCACTCCTTCATCATCCCTCCACCACACTTTGACTGTATGCGGTCTTTGCTGTGCGCAGGTGCAACGATACGCCCTTCCGCCTGATGAATTTCGAATGTAAAATTCAAAGTGACATATCAAAGGGTTTCATGCATAACTGTGGTAACATGTTATAACCGTTTTGCACGAAGAGATCGTTATTTATACTGTTTCAACAACTACGGTGGAAGATAATCGTGCATTGGAAATATGTGATATTTGTCTAAGTTTTACTAAGTTACTAAGTCTTCGTAATAAAAGGTTTCTAATACTATTTGTATAGTTTGTTTGTATTTTCATTGTACCAGTATGTGTGTGGAAAAAGGGCTTTGACATTGGCCTTTACTGTTAGAATACTGTATAGTTTGTTTGTATTTTCCTTGTACCAGTATGTGTGTGGCTTTGACATTGGCCATTACTGTTTGAATACTGTATAGTGTGTTTGTATTTACATGGTACCAGTATGTGTGTGGAAAAAGGGTTTGACATTGGCCGTTACTGTTAGAATACTGTATAGTTTGTTTATATTTTCATTGTACAAGTATGTGTGTGGAAAAAGGCTTTGACATTGTCCATTACTGTTGGAATACTGTATAGTTTGTTTGTATTTTCATTGTACCAGTATGTGTGTGGATAAATGCTTTGACATTGGCCATTACTGTTAGAATTGTAACGAATATGCAAATTAGCATCACCGTTTCGGGTGATGAGGTTTAGGGTTAGATATATAAGACAAGTGGACCCCTTCAGGGTTGAGTATACTTTTCGCTGAAGGGATCTTCTGTGTCTTTAAGCCCTGCACGTTACATTTGGTGGCCAATGTGGGGGGATGGGGACAACTGCCATACCGGAGTTGCCTTACCCCTGGGTTTCCCAGGCCAAGACTCGGGACGAGTCTTCTCGGAGTGGGAAGTATTGTAACGAATATGCAAATTAGCATCACCGTTTCGGGTGATGAGGTTTAGGGTTAGATATATAAGACAAGTGGACCCCTTCAGGGTTGAGTATACTTTTCGCTGAAGGGATCTTCTGTGTCTTTAAGCCCTGCACGTTACAGAATACTGTATAGTTTGTTTGTATTTTCATTGTACCAGTATGTGTGTGGCTTTGACATTGGCCATTACTGTTAGAATACTGTATAGTTTGTTTGTATTTTCATTGTACCAGTATGTGTGTGGATAAATGCTTTGACATTGGCCATTACTGTTAGAATACTGTATAGTTTGTTTGTATTTTCATGGTACCAGTATGTGTGTGGATTTGACATTGGCCGTTACTGTAAGAATACTGTATAGTTTGTTTGTATTTACATGGTACCAGTATGTGTGTGGAAAAAGGCTTTGACATTGGCCGTTACTATTAGAATACCTTAGAAAAAAGATGCGCGTATCGCCTCAATCGTTTAGTAGTAGAGCATCCGCCAAGGGTGTGGGAGGTCGGGTCATACCAAACACTTTCGAAGTGGAACTAATGGCTTTTCCTCCTTGGCGCTCAGGATTTAGGGTTAACAGTACGACTGACTCGCTGTTATCATGATAAATGGACCAGTAAACGGACCAGTAATACGCGTGTAACTTACCCAGGAAACACCATGAACAATTGTTGTGGTCAGGAAACACCATGAACCATTGTTGTGGTCAGGAAACACCATGAACAATTGTTGTGGTCGGGAAACACCATGAACAATTGTTGTGGTCAGAAAACACCATGAACAATTGTTGTGGTCAGGAAACACCATGAACAATTGTTGTGGTCAGGAAACACCATGAACAATTGTTGCGGATCCGGAAACACCATGAACACTTGTTGTGGTCAGAAAACAACATGAACAATTGTTGTGGTCAGGAAACACCATACACAATTGTTGTGGTAAGGAAACACCATGAACAATTGTTGTGGTCAGGAAACACCATTAAAAACAATTGTTGTGGTCAGGAAACACCATGAACAATCGTTGTGGTCAGGACCATGAACAATTGTTGTGGTCAGGAAACACCATGAACAATTGTTGTGGTCACTCAGGAAACACCATGAACAATTGTTGTGGTCAGGAAACACCATTAAAAACAAGCCTTTCACGTTTAGGTTGAACAGCATTTTATTGATATATTAACATACACAAACATATAAACTCATCACTTACAATATTGTATTGATATATTAATATACACGAACATATAAACTCATCACTTACAATATTGTATTGATATATTAATATACACAAACATATAAACTCATCACTTACAATATTGTATTGATATATTAATATACACAAACATATAAACTCATCACTTACAATATTTCAAACCTGATGTATAACCCTGACACACCCATACTATTGCTTGGTGTGAAACATTTACTAACTGATTGATCAATAGGAAATGAATGCTGTTTTCAACGGTATTTCAATTATATAATGGCGGCTAGGTCACACCACGCGAGCTGATTCTGGCATTCTCGCAGCAGTACTCCGCGTAACATTCTTCCCAGGGAACTGGCTACCTTTCCTTCTACATTGTTTATATAACCCATTGGTGGAAGACGAGTGACACTAGTCACAATGACTTTTATTCATCATCGGAATGATTGAATTGCAGAACCGAGTTCGAACCGACGTTCCTGGATTGAAAGCCCTCGACATTACCGACTGAGCTATCGAGTGCGTAAACATACACACGTGAGCAGAAGAAATTGTTTTTGAAACAAGGATAGACTATACCTATACCGCGGTCTGATGGCGCAACAACATCACTAATACAGCTAATTAATTTAAAAACAAAAACTACGGTTAAGCTATTACGGCATATGTGTTTGTTAATATACAATGAAAACAATGTGTGTGTCACATAAGTGTAGCATATATATATATGTGTATACATACATACACTCATTCAAACATTGGTATTGAGAAGATGTATCGACCGTGGACTCGTGACGTCATCTTCCGGACCACTGCGCTGAAAATAAGTGGATACGATGAACTCGTGAATGCCATCAGAAGTTATTTATATATAAAATAATTAACTGCCCAAATTAGAATCGATATCACTTTACCGTAAACCCACGATAATGAACGATTCGTGGTCGGTGGAGGTGACCTCCCGGTTTAAGAGTGCAGTGATCCAGCTAATGTTTGCGCTTGTCAAAAGTCAACTGATCTTCACAAAACAGGTTCACATAGGGCAGGGTAGTGTTGTGGTAAGTAGATTAGTTTAACATCAAAGTAGTGGATTGAAACAACTTACAGTTTGTTACTCCTAGTATTCAAAACTGTATGCACCATTTGCAAATATAAACAAGCCTTGTTCAATGATATTTGCCAACATAAACAAACTTCTCATCAAAATAGATGCAACTATAAACAAGCCTTGTTTAATGGTATTTGACAACATAAACAAACTTCTCATCGTTATAGATGCAACTATAAACAAACTTTGCTCGTCATGCTATATGCAAATATAAACAACATAATTTTCTTATGCAGTTAAATATGCAAACATAAACAATATAATTTGATTATCCTGTTATATGCAGACATAAACAAACCTTTGCTTATCCTGCTATATGCAAACAAAATAAACAATATTTGGTTATGTCATGTTTTACATATCCTCTTATATGCAAACATAAACAGTATTTGTTTATCATGTTATATGCATATATAAACAAACATTTGCTTATCCTGCTGTATGCAAACATAAACAAACATTTGCTTATCCTGCTGTATGCAAACTTAAACAAACATTTGCTTATCATGGTATTTTTCGACTTAACAGCAAATATGCGTTTTTTTTGCTATTTTCAAAAATAAACAATATTTTCTAATCCTGCTAAATGCAGATACAAACAGAAATTGCTTATCCTTAGAACTAAATGTAAATATAAGCAATATTTGGTTATTCAGCTATATACAAATATGAGCAATATTTGGTTATCCTGCTATATACAAATATAAGCAATATTTACTCATCCTTTTAAATGTAAATATAAGCAATACTTGGTTATCCTGCTATATACAAATATGAGTAATATTTACTCATCCTGCTATATAGAAATATGAGCAATATTTACTCATCCTGCTATATAGAGTATGAGTAATATTTACTCATCCTGCTATATAGAAATATGAGCAATATTTACTCATCCTGCTATATAGAAATATGAGCAATATTTACTCATCCTGCTATATAGAGTATGAGTAATATTTACTCATCCTGCTATATAGAAATATGAGCAATATTTACTCATCCTGCTATATAGAGTATGAGTAATATTTACTCATCCTGCTATGTAGAAATATGAGCAATATTTACTCATCGTGCTATATAGAGTATGAGTAATATTTACTAATCCTGCTAAGCAGCATTTGTTTTCTCAGCTAGTTGTCATTTTACAAATAATTTTCCTGCTATCTATACATATTAGCAAGATTTACATATACTGCTATATGAACAAATGGTCGACATTTACCTATACTGTTATACGTAAATATCATCAATATTTACATGTTTTTAGTTTTTGATATGACCCGCACGTGGATCGAACACTGGTCTTCCGGTCCCGATGCGTAGGCAATCTGATAACTAATGAGGAAGGCGACTAGAGGACGACAATCAAACTCCTTTATAGGCCTGAGATTCCGCGCAGTCAGACTTTGATACTTTACACTACAACAGTCCCGAAGTTTGGTTTGTTATTTTTATGTCTTGTAAATTTACGCTAATTTATGCCTTACACGTTTTCGCCAATTTATGTCTTACACATTTTCGCCACTTTATGTCTGACGATAGGCACCAATATGTATTATAAATTGACACCATATATTTTAGCATGGGGTATTAAATTGAATATACTGTTGGTGGGCGATTCCTGTAGCTGTTTTCCGTAAACGTGAAACCACGTGTGATATGTGTATGCCAATTCGCTAATAGTTCTATTGTCTCTTCCACGTTCGTGCCACTCAATACAGGCCTTCCTAAAAAATGGCGACAACTTCGGTGCCAGTTTCGTCAGGTCCCCACAATTTGCGTACATAATTCGCTTTGCCCCTTTAGCGTCGTATTTATCTTGAAATAGTTTAGAGGATTGCACTTCCGGTAACTTCACTGCGTCCCCGTTTGATATATTTAATTGTTCATACAGCGGTGATATCATCAGGGGACCAGTGCATATGAAGGGGTTTAAACAGTCATCTGTGAGTATTGAGAGTCTGTATATCAGATGTTTGAAGAACGGATGCTTTGCTCGGCAGAACATAGCCGAGTTGGTAAGGAGGAGCTCACGGTAGTTTTGTCCGAGGGCATGTTCAGCAGGCTCCATTGCGAGGGAGCATTCGTGGTTGTCAACAAAACTCGCTAGTGGCCGGACGCTCTTGGTATCGAGGTCGAAGTACACTCCGCCATATTCGTGCAGCACCGCGATCCGTAACATGTCTGCCCGCATTGTGTCAGACGTAACTGGAAATAGACAATAATATACAATTAAACAATTACGAACTGCAGAGTGTTGGAATATGACAATTTCATGTTCACCGTAACATGTCTGCCCGCATTGTGTTAGACGTAACTGGAAATAGACAATAATATACAATCATGTACTACACAGAGTCGTGGAATATGACTTGATATTATTCACAGGCACAATGTCATGTTCCCCGGAACATGTCTGCCTGCATTGTGTCAGACGTAACTGGAAATAGACAATATACAATTATAAACTATGGAGTCGTGGAATATGACATGATATTATTCACAAGCACTATTTCATGTTCACACCGTAACATGTCTGCCCGCATTATGTTACACGTAGACGAAAATGGAAAATAACGTACAATTATCGACTACACAGAGTCATGGTATATGACTTGATATTCACTTTACAATTACACTGAAATATTGCAAGTTAACGGAGTTTTGACGTCTTTGGTGAGTTAACTTTCGACAAATATCGAGGGCTTGGCGTGAAACGGTTGTAACTAGAATTGGTATTTTTTTACCAAGGTTAATCACCTCGCCATAAAGTCTTTAAAAGCGTTAAATAATTTTTCTTGGTAAACAATGGAAATTTAGGTGCCATTGCTCGTTCTGAGCAATGGCACCTAAATTTGCATTGTTTACAAAAGGGTTAAAATTGCACCATAACATAGGTTTTTAGATACAACCGTTTCACGCCAAGCCCTCGATATGCTTTCCTATTTACCTTCCTATTTACCTTTAACCCTTTCCCAAATACATACGCTTTCTGACGCCTGTGCAGTTCCTCCATTGCCACAATGATTTCAGCCCTATTCAATCATTTTATATTAATACGTTAACAAATTCAGAGGGTCAAAGTCACCTGCTGCATATTTCTTGTATGTGGGAAAGGGATAAACGTGGTAAATGGTATGCGTCTTTTATTCAATTATCTCAGTAATACATAAATGTAATAGCTCAATAAATTGCAATATTAACTCATGAGATTTATATCAGTTGACTATAGTTGATTTATTGCCGATTATCTTAGCGGTCGTTTTGTGACGATATCGGCTTTATCCGATACATAATGAGCCTCGTTATGCAAATTGATATTCACCCTTTCCGACTTGTACACACATTTTGGGCGACTCTGAAAGGACTCTAAAAACATTATGGCAAAATGAGGAAGGAATTTATTTGGTGTAACGTGACCTATACCACGGTGGCCAGTCCGGTTGTCGTGTCTTTCTCGTACATCATTCTTCCCAGGCAACCGGCTTCTTTTTCACATAAGCTATTTTGGTGGAAGACGACTTTAACCTTTTCCCACATAAAACAAATCTGCAGAAGACGCCTTTAGAAATATAATGACAAAAATCTGAAAAATCTCCATTAAATAATTTAATTTAACAACTTAATTGTTGAATAAAGATGAAAACGTTGTGGTCAAAGGAGAAATTGCTCATTATGAGCAATTTCACCTTTGGCCACAATGTTTTTAAAAGTTGTCTGCTGCTATTACGTCAAAATGCGTCTGCAGGTGGGAAAGGGTTAAACTGGTAGTAATGGCCTTCCCTCCTTGGCGCTAAGGGTTGTGGATGGCTCGTTACGACTGACTTACTGGTGTCAGGATCGTTGAACCAGTAGTACTGGTAAATTACCCAGGACACGCCGTGAAATAACTGAAATATTGTTGAAAACAGCGTAAAAATACACCAAAAGAAAGAAAAACACAATCAATAACTTTTATTACGAAACAAATGTTCAGTTTGTATTGATCACAAAGTGCGATCGATATCTGCTTCCTGGAGACAAAATCAATACTCGCACTGTTAGCGTGGGAAAATCCCAAAGGCAGAACCCGTTTATCACGGAAGTCGAACCCGGGACCTTTTAGTCTATTTGGTATGAGAGGCCGACGCTTTACCACTGCACCACTGTCTCGCACTGTACTACTAGTAACCCTTTTCAATATACAGACGCTTTTTGACGCCCCTGCAGCAGACGAACTTTGAAAACATTATGGCAAAAGGAGAACCCATTCACGTATACAAACGCTTTTTGACGCCTATGCAACAGAAGACATGCGAAAACTTTGTGGCAAGAGGCGTCAGGAAGCGTCTATACAGTTTTCCACATTATGCCAGAAATTTCCTCAAATCTGAGGAACAAGAAACAGTTATAATTTAAGCCATTAAGCAAGTATCAATTACCCATGGGTCATTTGATCTTAACAAAGGAGCAATACATTAGCGAAGATGTTATTCTGACAGGTACATGTTTAATATTGTTGAATGATAAGAAACTTCGGTCTATATATGTTCCCTGCTCTTTGAGATAACCTGATTTTGTTTAACTCTTTCCCACATGCAGATGCCTTCTGACGCCTCTGCGGCATACAACTCTTCAAAATGTTGTGGCAAAAGGAGAAGCAGTTTCTCGTTTTTCCACAAGGTTTTCAACTCTTTTCAATAATTAAACTTTCCCTTATAGAGTTTTTCAAAGTCGTCTGCTGCGGACTTGTTGTATGTTTGAAAGGGTTAAGAAAATTATTCATAATTTGAGATTTTTAATTGTATATTGGCCGCGTGTGTATTTTTCTACTCTCAAGTAAGGAGGCAGTGATGAGATATACAAATATGAAGTAGTTATATTCTTATATCAGACTAAATGTTAGGTTTAATAAGAAAATACATAACGTCTTTTGATACATTATGAGCAATTTCTCCTTTTTGTCCAATGTGTTCAACTCTATTCAATATAAAGAGTCAATTTATTTAAAGAAATTTTAACCGCCCTAGACATGTTTGTGGGAACAAGTTAACAAACTTTATAGAGAGTGAATAAAAGGTAACTAAATGATACTTCATAATCTTATACATGGCCAAAGCAATACTTAAAACATGTCGTGTTTAGAAGATCTCAGTAGATAATGAAATGATTTATAAATATTAAATGATATTATTCCTTGTATAGATAGAAAGAAGCTTTATCTGTCCTGACGATTCTGTAACAGAAGACCTTTAAAAACTGTGTGGCAAAAGGCGTCAGGAAGCGTCTATACATGTATAGGTAGGAAAGAGCTTTAACTGTCATGACGATTCTGTTTAAGAAGACCTTCAAGAACTGTGTCACAAAAGGCGTCAGGAAGCGTCTATATGTAGGAAAGGGCTTTATCTGTCATGACGATTCTGTTTAAGAAGACCTTCAAGAACTGTGTCACAAAAGGCGTCAGGAAGCGTCTATACATGTATATGTAGGAAAGGGCTTTATCTGTCATGACGCCTCTGTAACAGAAGACCTTTAAGAACTGTGTGGCAAAAGGCGGCAGGAAGCGTCTATACACGTATAGGTCGGAAAGAGCTTTATCTATCTTGACGAGTCTGTAACAAAAAACCTTTAAAAACTGTGTGGCAAAAGGCATCAGGAAGCGTCTATACACGTATAGGTGGGAAAGAGCTTTATCTATCTTGACGATTCTGTAACAAAAAACCTTTAAAAACTGTGTGGCAAAAGGCATCAGGAAGCATCTATACACGTATAGGTGGGAAAGAGCTTTATCTATCTTGACGATTCTGTAACAGAAAACCTTTAAAAACTGTTTAGCAGAAGGCGTCAGGAAGCGTCTATACATGTATAGGTAGGAAAGAGCTTTATCTGTCATAACGATTCTGTAACAGAAAACCTTTAAAGACAGTGTTGTAAGAGGCGTCAAGAAGCGTCTATACACGTATAGGTCGGAACGAGCTGTCGTGACGATTCTGTAACAGACGACCTTTAAATACTGTGTGGCAAAAGGCGTCAGGAAGCGTCTATACATGTATAAATGGGAAAGGGCTTTATCTGTCATGACGATTCTGTAACAGAAAACCTTTAAAAACTGTGTGGTAAGAGGCGTCAGGAAGCGTCTATACATGTATATGTAGGGAGGGGCTTTATCTATCTTGACGATTCTGTAACAGAAAACCTTTAAAAACTGTGTGGTACGAGGCGTCAGGAAGCGTCTATACATGTATAGGTAGGAAAGAGCTTTATCTGTCATAACGATTCTGTAACAGAAGACCTTTAAAAACTGTGTGGTAAGAGGCGTCAGGAAGCGTCTATACACGTATAGGTAGGGAAGAGCTTTATCTGTCATGACAATTCTGTAACAGAAAACCTTTAAGAACTGTGCGGTAAGAGGCGTCAGGAAGCGTCTATACATGTATAGGTAGGAAAGAGCTTTATCTGTCATAACGATTCTGTAACAGAAAACCTTTAAAAACTGTGCGACAAGAAGCGTCAGGAAGCGTCTATACATGTATAGGTAGGAAAGAGCTTTATCTGTCATAACGATTCTGTAACAGAAAACCTTTAAAGACAGTGTTGTAAGAGGCGTCAGGAAGCGTCTATACACGTATAGGTCGGAAAGAGCTTTATCTATCTTGACGAGTCTGTAACAAAAAACCTTTAAAAACTGTGTGGCAAAAGGCATCAGGAAGCATCTATACACGTATAGGTGGGAAAGAGCTTTATCTATCTTGACGATTCTGTAACAAAAAACCTTTAAAAACTGTGTGGCAAAAGGCATCAGGAAGCATCTATACACGTATAGGTGGGAAAGAGCTTTATCTATCTTGACGATTCTGTAACAGAAAACCTTTAAAAACTGTTTAGCAGAAGGCGTCAGGAAGCGTCTATACATGTATAGGTAGGAAAGAGCTTTATCTGTCATAACGATTCTGTAACAGAAAACCTTTAAAGACAGTGTTGTAAGAGGCGTCAAGAAGCGTCTATACACGTATAGGTCGGAACGAGCTGTCGTGACGATTCTGTAACAGACGACCTTTAAATACTGTGTGGCAAAAGGCGTCAGGAAGCGTCTATACATGTATAAATGGGAAAGGGCTTTATCTGTCATGACGATTCTGTAACAGAAAACCTTTAAAAACTGTGTGGTAAGAGGCGTCAGGAAGCGTCTATACATGTATATGTAGGGAGGGGCTTTATCTATCTTGACGATTCTGTAACAGAAAACCTTTAAAAACTGTGTGGTACGAGGCGTCAGGAAGCGTCTATACATGTATAGGTAGGAAAGAGCTTTATCTGTCATAACGATTCTGTAACAGAAGACCTTTAAAAACTGTGTGGTAAGAGGCGTCAGGAAGCGTCTATACACGTATAGGTAGGGAAGAGCTTTATCTGTCATGACAATTCTGTAACAGAAAACCTTTAAGAACTGTGCGGTAAGAGGCGTCAGGAAGCGTCTATACATGTATAGGTAGGAAAGAGCTTTATCTGTCATAACGATTCTGTAACAGAAAACCTTTAAAAACTGTGCGACAAGAAGCGTCAGGAAGCGTCTATACATGTATAGGTAGGAAAGAGCTTTATCTGTCATAACGATTCTGTAACAGAAAACCTTTAAAAACTGTGTGGTAAGAGGCGTCAGGAAGCGTCTATACACGTATAGGTCGGAACGAGCTGTCGTGACGATTCTGTAACAGAAAACCTTTAAAAACTGTGCGGCAAGATGCGTCAGGAAGCGTCTATACACGTATAGGTAGGAAAGAGCTTTATCTGTCATGACAATTATGTAACAGAAAACCTTTGTAAACAGTGTGGTACGAGGCGTCAGGAAACGTCTATAGGTAAGAAAGAGCTTTATCTGTCCTGAAGGTTCTGTAACAGAACACTTTGAAACCAGTGTGAGAAAATGCGTCAAGAAGCGTCTATAGGTAGGAAAGAGCTTTATCTGTCCGGACGGTTCTGTAACAGAACACTTTGAAACCAGTGTGAGATGATGCACCACGAACGTCTATAGGTAGGAAAGAGCTTTATCTGTCATGATGCCTCTGCAACAGAAGACATTTGAAAAACATTGTGACAAAAGAAGACATTGATCATCATGAACAAATCCTCCTTTTGCCACCCTATTTTCAATTATATTCTATTTATTAATAATACTTTCATTTACTGAGATTTTAAATAGTTGTGTCAAGGCGTTTTCAAAAAGTCGTCTACTGCAGAACTGGTGTACGTGGTCAGGGGGTTAAAATATAACTCAACAGCATGACCCCTATCCTGACCTTTTGCCCAAATAAGTACATCATCGTTCATCCTCGGTACCCAGGCTATTCATAAGATATATGATATCACATCACACATGACCGTCCCGCAAGAAAACCAACAGAATGGCCTCTGCGTAATGTATCGACCCAGATCAGCCTGCGCAGACCGCGCAGACTGATCCGGACCAATACATTCCGACTCAATGGGATAGAGGTATAGAGTAATGATTCCTGAAACAGAAAATCCACAGAAGGCGAAAAGTGTTTTCCCGGGTTAGCCTGCGCAGCATACTTAGGCTGATCCGGGTCGACACTTTACGCAGAGTCCACACTGTGGGTTTTCTCGTGGGACGGCTCATAGTGTACGAATAGCCTAGGTACCGAGGATGATCATTGTTATGTCGAGCTCTATTGCCATTGAATCCGTTTATTGTGTTTTATAAAATTCCATATGGGGGATCAATGACACTTAACTCCCCTTTCCCACATCACATCTGCAGCAGCAAACATACTGGCAATCATATGACAGTCCATTACAAAGGAGAGTAAAGATTCATGAATAGAGTTGAACATTTTGAGGCAAATGAGTAAATTACTCATTATAAGCAATGTATCCATTTGTGGGGGGGGGGGGGGTGGGGGGGGGGGGGGGGGGGTAAGGGCATACATAACTACATAACACACGTTTCGAATTTGATGAATTAATGGGCATGGCATTACAATGTGTTCGTCAATTGTAAAAACAAAAAGGTACAAGTTGGCTTTTGTTAACAGTGCTGATCCAGATCAGCGCCTACATCCGCACAGTCTGATCAAGATATACACCGTTCACATATTTCTTACATTACCCTGTTATAAGCTTCTGTCAACGTGTGTAGATTCTAATAGGACGGAGTAGATGTTCTCTCTCTTTCTTTCTCTCTCTCTCTCTCTCTCTCTCTCTATCTATCTGTGTGTATGTGTGTCTCTTTCTCTGTCTGTCTGTCTGTCTGTCTGTCTGTCTGTCTGTCTGTCTGTCTGTCTGTCCTGTCTGTCCTGTCTGTCTGTCTGTCTGTCTGTCTGTCTCTGTCTGTCTGTCTCTGTCTGTCTGTCTGTCTGTCTGTCTGTCTGTCTGTCTGTCTGTCTGTCTGTCTGTCTGTCTGTCTGTATGTCTGTCTGTCTGTCTGTCTTTCTCTCTGTCTCTCTCTCTCTGTCCCTCTCTCTCTCTCTCTCTCTCTCTCTCTCTCTCTCTCTCTCTCTCTCTCTCTCTCTCTCTCTCTCTCTCTCTCTCTCTCTCTCTCTCTCTCTCTCTCTCTCTCTGTCTCTCTCTCTGTGTGTGTGTGTCCTCTCTCTACTTCTCTCTCTCTCTCTCTCTATGTGTGTCTCTCTGTGTCTCTCTGTGTCTCTCTCTCTGCAAAAAGAGGAAATTGCTCGTTTTGAGCAATTTCTCCCATTTGTCACAACGTTTTCAAAAAACGTCTGCTGCAAAACGTCGGTTAGCGCCTATATGGCGGTAAAGGTGCTACCTATTTACGAAAACCCCGTAAAATGTGGATTTAACTATGGCCATAAATATCGATTTTATAAAATATACAATTATATTCCTTTGTTCAGGTAAACCAATAAAAAAGTTATTCAATTTGTACATGTAAGACACCTTAAATTATTGAACAGAGAAACATCTCAGCTTAACAATGATAATAAAAATTGGGAGGTCATGTATCATGCAAAGCTTACAGTCAATTGCCTGAAAAGACTTTGTGTAGAGAAGTTAGAAAACTGGAGTTATAAAGCAAGGAGACACGAGGGAAGGAGGCGAATTAGCTCCGTGATGTGACTGTGGCAGTTTGTTGAAAACCGCGTGAAACCCCAATCAATCAATCAATCAATCAATAATAACTGAATCGGATTTGGGTCACTCTATTTTCCAACTACGACTTTTAAACTTACTACATTTGGGAAGGTAGTCGGCAAATGGCGATCATTATCTCCGAGGTATTTTTCCGTAAATAGCCGAATGGGGTCGAGTGACGGAAATTTTGCACTGATTCGCGTTTTCCTTCGGCGTAGGACCCCGAAGGGTGGTCGTTTATTCCCGTAACGTGTTGGTAACGTGGATACAAACAATATCCGTAAATGTTCTAGTTATAGACTGGGGTCGTTCTCATTATGCCTTTAGTTTTCATCCACTGAAGTATCACATTTCGCCAATGTCAATCACAATGGTCATTAAAACCACTGAATGCGGCTTTAAAACCCCTTAATTTTCTTGAGTATGATTGCGATTTTAAATTTTCTAATTCTGTTATGCGATTATAAAATACATTTTCTATTCTGTTATGCGACTTTAAACTACATTTTCTAATTATGTCATGCCACTTTAAAGTACATGCTCGTAAACTGTAAAACCGTTTCTTCGTAGTATGATTATATGCCACTGAAAACTATATGTGAGACTGAAAACTACAGTGTTGTGGTATGACAGCGACTTTTAATTTGAACTTCATGCTTATATTATGTTATGCGACTTTAAACCTCATGTTTATATTATGGTAGCGAGTTTAAACTTCATGTTTATATTATGGTATGGCGAGTTTAAACTTCATGTTTATGTTATGGTATGCGACTTTAAGCTTCATTTTTTATTATGATATGCGACTTTTAACTTCATGTTTATATTATGTTATGCGACTTTAAGCTTTATGTTTATATTATGGTATACGACTTTAAACTTCATGTTTATATTTTGATATGCGACTTTAAACTACGTTTCCGTATTTTTTTTATTCGACCGACATGATATTTCGAAACTCATCTTTACCAATATCACCAACTACGTAAAGCAATGTCTCTTAGCATGTTACGACATGTTAAATGTCAGTATAATTTTTAGACAAAGAACGCAGAAATCAGATAAGATGAAACCAGATACACCATCAAATAAACCAAAACAAATATAGAATTCCCGAGGAACCACCACCTCCCATGATCTTTCGCAACTCATCTATACCAATCGCACCAAGTTAGCTAAAGCAATGTCTCTAAGCATGTTACGACTTGCCAAAAAGTCAAATTTCAGAACTTCCGTGTAGAACCGTGACCTCCATAAATCATCCATAATAACCATATCAAACATGTTGCTGCAATTTGACGATCTACGACCGACGACGCTTGAATACATTGTGACAACACGAGACATTTCTCCTTTTGTCACGTTTATTCTATTAATCTATTAAATATATAGAGAGTTTCCACAACTATTAATCTATTAAATATATAGAGAGTTTCCACAAACTATTAATCTATTAAATATATAGAGAGTTTCCGCAACTATTAATCTATTAAATATATAGAGAGTTTCCACATACCCCTCCCGCTTATAATGTCAACGGCTCCTGCTTCATATATTTGTGTGGTATTTGGGAATTAGTTTAAACTACGACGCAGAAATAACTACCGATGTTGATATATCAATTTCAAAATTACGAAACAAAAAAATGCAGCAGACGACTTTGAAAACATCTAGGCATATATATGGAAACTATGTATAAATGAAAAATATGATCATTGAAAAGAGATGAAAACACTGTGACAACAAGGATAAATTTCTAATATTGAATTAGATCGAGTGTCAAATTGATCG